>VMDO01009087.1:0-79537 GCA_007922755.1 Pedetes capensis
TTTTCTTTTCTTTTCTTTTCTTTTTGCCAGGGCCTCACTATTGTAGGCCAGGGTAGCCTTGAACTCATGACTGTCTTGCCTCGCCTTCCCAGTGCCTAGATTACAGGCATGCGCTACCATGCCCCGGCTTGAGATGTTATTAATATCTCCATTTTAAATTGAAGAAACAGATTTACCTAAGCTTAATTCATGAATAAGTGATAACTGCGAACCAGAATCCATGTCTTCTGATTTCATGTGTTGCTCATTCTACCATACTACCCTTTTGGTCTTATTTAAACTTCTCTATCTATTTATTTTATTTTGTGGTGCTGGAGCTTGAACCCAGGGCCTTGTGCATGCTAGGCAAGAACTCTACCACTCAGCTAGGTTCTCAGCCCTCCTTTTAAAAAAACAAACAATTTTTCTAGTGCTAAGGATTGAACCCAGGGCCTTGCACAAGCTAAGCAAATGCTCTTCTACTGAGCTCTAACCCAACCCCTTTTCTTTTTTAAAACATCTGTTCCTATTGGCTTCAAATTTTATAGCACATTTCTTTGCATATATCTTCTCAGACACATTTTCTCTCACATATTATACTTATTTTATCTCATGTACTAAGTTCCAGGGCTGTTTAAGAGCTGTTATCCAGTTCTTGGGAATGTCCCAAATTTCCGCCCAGCACAGAACATTGCATATAGTAGGCAATGCTGTCATTAACAGCCTGGTGTTTGGTTTCCAACAGAATAGAGCTCAAATTTCAGTGTTGCATAAACAAATTACTCATGCTTTCAAACCTAATCTATTTAACAGGAATAAGGATACTGATGGGCTGCTGTGATGTCATAGGATGCATGGAAAATTACCGGTACATGGCTCTATCAATAATTGCCATTATTACTATTTAGTAAGTAAATATTCCCAGTAGCGATAAATGTTTGTCCTTTCAGGATGAACTAATTTTGAAAAATTCAAGTTTCTAGGAGTGAAATCTTCTTGATTTGTTTAGTGACTATGTTGACAGTGACTCTAATGACTTCTTTCAAAGGTTCCAAAGCTGGATCTGAAGGAGATAAGATGTGTTTGGGGTCTAATTTTTAAAGTTACACCTTTGGAGGATAAATCTCACTGAAATAAATAACTACCTGAGCCCTATTTTGTTTTCACATTCTAAAACAAGGGCAATTATTTTCACACTGCAAAGAGTAGAGTTCATATGTGGAAGAAGAAGAAGGAGAAGAAGAAGAAGGTGTGGGGGGAAACCCTGAAACTTGAGGGTAGGTTTTTTTAGAAAAAAGTTTCTTTAATAAATCAGGACCCACCTTTGGAGAAAAAACTTCACCCTTCAAATTATGGAACTCTACTAAATGATCTTTAAGCCCTGTGACATCTAAATATCACTTGGATCTATGGAATCTTAGGACCATTTGTAGATGATCATGAGTCATAGACAGTGGCAAAAGGTAGCAAAAGCCTGACTTTTCAAACAAATATTTATTGAGCTCTTCCTATGTTGATTAGAAGACTTGGCCCAATGAGGATCCCATGCCACATTTCTCACATTTCATCAATCACTCACTGATGAGCTTAATAATTTTCATCAGAAACATTCTGAAATGGGTTATTTAAAAAGTGGATTACAATTGTTGGGATTTTTAAATGGTGCAGTTGCTATGAAAAACAATATGGATGTTCCTAAAATAGCCCAGTCATAGTGGCACACACCTGTAATCCAAGTACTCGGGAGGCTGATAGAGGAGGATCAAGAGTTCAAGACCAGCTTGGGTTCTGTAACAAGACCCTGTCTCAAAAAATAAATTAATTAATTAATTAATTTAATTAAATTTAAAAAATAGAACTACTAGTTAAGCCAGGAATTCCACTTTTGAATACATATTCAATAGGATGAAAATAAGTTCTCAAAGAGATATTTGCATACCTATGTTCTATCCAACATTAATCATAATAGCCAAGATTTGAAACTTCAATGAAAGCAAGGAATATTATTCAGCCCTAAAGTATAATATGTAATATTAAAATATATAAATATTTTATTATGTTAGAGCACTGCTCTGCAGTCTCTGAGGTCCTGAGTTCAATTCCCAGCACCACAAACATGGGAGAAGGATGTGGCAATCCACTCCCAAGACAATCCCGAAACAATCAGCCATGGAAAACCTTATGAGGATCACTATGAGTCGGACATGACTTGACAGCACCTAACAACAACAACAACAACAACAACCACAATTCATCTTTAAAAAAGAAGTCCTGTTATATGCCATATCATAGATGATTCTTGAGGACATTATACTAAATGAAATAATCCTGTCACAAAAAGACAGGTACTGCATAATTCTGCTTACAGGAGCTATCTAAAGTTACCAAATTCATAGAAACACAAAGTAGAATGTTGATTGTCAGAGACTCAATGGAGAGGGAAAACAGAAAATTGTTCAATAGGTTCACAGTATCAGTAAGGTAAGATGAAAAAAGTTCTAGAGACTTGTTCAACAAGGTAGTGAACAATACTGTACTATGCACTTAAAATCATTAAGAGTATAAATATTTGCTATGTTTTGCTTGTAAATGCATAGGCAGGCAATGATAAGGATGAGGCAAAAGCTCATGCTTGCTGAAAATAGGTGAATCAGATAGGTCAAGGAAAATGGAAAAGCAAAACTCAGGACCACCCACCCACATCTGATATTCTTACAGACTACACGAAGAAATGATGATTGGATGTTAACAGGATTTTGCAAGGCAACATTTGATTGAAGCTTCCATTCACTCCTACTCAAGAGCTCCCATTGACAATTTCTGTCTGGAATCTTTTTAAAAAGTCTGTTCTCACTAAGTTTCTCCTGCCACTGGCCACATTCCAGCTCTTAGTGCCTCTCATCTGAGCCATTGTATTAGAATGGGCATTCAGCCAATTTCTTCCAAACCTTCCCATCTTTTCCCATTTGGGTTCGTTTTTATAGTTACTACCAGGTAAATTTTTCTGTGATCAAGTTTTGTTTCTGATAACACACACACACACACACACAGAGAGAACACCCCACAAACTTTCACTTCCCCTCATTGCCTGTAAAATGTCCTCATTGCTTATAAAAATGCCACAATGTTCCTTACAAATGCCTTAATTCTAATGTTTCCTGATATGACTCTAACTTTCCATGACTGCTTTACAGTCAATTTTTTCTTATATACAGTCAACAATCAGGTCAGAGTGAATGGTTTTATGTCTGCCCGATAGCATCTGAATTATCCCAGCTTTGAGCCTTTGCAGGAACTCCTCCCTAAGCCTAAATACTCTCCTTACCTTTTACACCCACACTGTAATTGAGACCTTTCTAAATCTTAACTACTGTTGGGGATGGTGCAAATGTTATTTGTCTGAAATCTTACGGCATTTTCATGGTACATAACTTGGACATATTTCATCACTATGGAGTAAGCATTTTGAGGGCTTCCTTGAGGTACTTCCTGATCCACCTTTATGTTCCTGACAGTGTGAAAGACACTGCCTTGCAGTTAAGAGGAAATAGTTATCTTTTGAATGAAGGACTAGTGAGTCACTATACCAAAATGCTGATAAAAATAGATGGAGAGCAATTGGGAGAAAGGTCTCTGGGGAGAAGATTCTGTACTTGGGATTGTCCTTGTCTAGTCTACATTTAGGACTAGACATGTTTGTCTGAATTTGCATTTAACACAGCTTATAACTAATACCTTGCATGACAGAATTTTTTTTCCACTCCTGGTAACTGACCACAAATGGAATTTTTTCCACTCCTGGTAACTGACTACAGATGGAAACTAAAGAGAAAGGTCCTGAAGGACTCTGCAAGTAAGGATTTGTAACTGATACAGCAATTTCCAAGAGAGAGGAGTTGAGCGAGGAAATAGGAACCCAAAATAAATCATCAGGCACCAGAAAGAGTCATTATCAGAAGGAAAGAAGAGGTGGTAGAGGGTTTGCAGCAGAGGGGAACAGAGGATTTGGAACCAAGGCCAGGAGCACTGGGCATCACCTTGGACATATATCAGCAATGTGAAGAGTCTTAGAGGAATTCCTGAAGGATGGGCATATTCACTCATTCAACTAGGTACTGAGCATCAAATGTATTCCAGGTATTGACAGATGTTGGAGATGCACTAATTAGAAAATTATATGGATGCTGGATATTGTGCTAAGGTCTGAAATGTTCAAGATATGAGAACATACTTTAAGGAGTGATTTATACTCCTATGGTGGGATGAGATGGGAAAGGAGAGCATATTAGTAAAAAGTGTGAAGAATCTCAGATTCTATTCTACTTGCAAGTTAACAAGTGAGCCTGCCACTGTACCGTGGTTGCTGGTACAAGACACGAGACTCCTATGACAGAGGTAAAGGAAATGTTTTTGCTCATGGCAGTGGCATTAGCCAGAGTATTAACAATTTAGCATCACTTCCCCAAGCCCCAGATCCCACAGAGCAACACAAAAGGGGCAAGATGTCACCTGTACACAGGGTGGGTTGTGTTCCTGGAAAGGGATCTGAAGCTTAGGAAACTCAATTTTTTTTTTTTGCCGGATGGGGTACTAGGGAGTTGAACCTGGAGACTCATGCATGCTCTTCCCAAACGCTCAACCACTGAGCCATACTCACAGCCCATTTTTTTTTTACTTTGTATTTTGAGACAGGATGTCACTAAATTACACAGGCTGCCTCTGGCCTTGAACTTGCAATCCTCCTGCCTCCCCTCCATGCCCTGCCAGAACCCAAACTTTTTATAATGGACAGTAAGCATGCCTGTCTTTGACTCATCCTTTTACTCAAGGATGTTTGCTATACAAACATCCTTGGAGAGATAAGTCAGAACAAACAAAATGTAACGCCAAAGACCTGTGCAGAAATACCTCCCCACATGTGCTTCATACTGGCCCTGACAACTGTGGTAAATCTGGGGGGTCAGCTGAAGTTTTCTAGTTGGAATGGATGAGCTCTCCAGAGAGAACAGTATGAATAAGGTACTATAGTATGAAAAGTGAAAGTCTCTTCAGGAAACCACAGATAGTTCAACAGGTAGACCGCAGACCAAATTGGAAAGTCGGGGGAAGGGAGGCAGGACCGTGTCAGAAGAGGCCTCGGACCATGCTGAGGAGCTCAAAACTTGTCCTGGAAGGTTGATTTCTCAAAGGCTGTGCTTAGGAATGATTGCCTCTGGTGCATTCTTTGTTATGAGTCATGTGCCAGGAGCTTTAGTAATTTTAGCTCCTCCATCCTCACAAATGGATAAAATAGGTATGACTATCCTCATTTTACAGAGGCAGAAGCTCAGAGAGATTGAGTGGCTTAGTCTAGATCACAAAGCAGATGCATGACAAAGGCCTCATTCTCCCCTCAAGTCTACCTCACTGAGTCCTTGTTCTTAGACCTTTCTCTGGGCGTATCCTGAAAAGGAGAGGTGATAGAGGAATGATACCCTGAGGCAGACAGAACTACTAAAAGATTCTAATGCGATAATTTTTTATTAGTGGCCAGTTCTATATTTCTTAGGCTTTAAAATGACACTTCTCAATAGTTCTCCATTCTCCTGTTGTAGATGACCTGAGGCTGCCACCTTTTTTCTGCTTTGCATGAACCAGAAATGTTGTTAGGTGCCGTAGAGTCGGTATCTGACTCATAGCGACCCTCTGTACAACAGGGGAAACACTATTGTCAGTGCTTCTCTGCTGTGCATAGGGTTTTCAATGGCAGATTGATTTTTGGGAGGGGGTTGCCAGGTCCTTCTCCCAAGCCTGCAGCAAGCACCTGGTGTTCCCAGACGGTCTCCCATCCAGGTACTAACCAGGCCCGGCCCTGCTTAGCTTCCGAGATCTGCCGGGATCGGATTCCACAGGGCTATGGCTGCAGGCGTTTAAATTTAACATGTTGTTGTTGTTAGGTGCCGTGGAGTCGGTATCCGACTCATAGCCACCCTCTGTACAACAGGGGAAACACTATTGTCAGTGCTTCTCTGCTGTTTATGGGGTTTTCAACGGCAGATTGATTTTTGGGAGGGGGTTGCCGGGTCCTTCTCCCAAGCCTACAGCTTCTGGGCTGGGATTTAGCTCAGTGGGTAGAGCGCTGCGCTGCAGTCTCTGAGGTCTCGTGTTCAATTCCCAGCACCGCAAAAGTGGGAGAAGGGCCTGGCAATCCACTCCCAAGACAATCCCAAAACAGTCAGCCATTGAAAACCCCATGAGGGTCACTATGAGTCGGATACCGACTTGATGGCACCTAACAACAACAACAACAACAACATGAACCAGAAAATTAGAGACAACTGATAGAGCTGTGGGCTAGGTGAGAAAGAGACAGACATATTTCCTACTTTTTGGTTAATTCAATTGCATTAGGTGTCTGTGAATCAAACAGGCATGTGGAAAACAGATTTTTATGCAGTGTGTAAGAAAAAGACCTTCAGGCATTGATCACAACTGAACCAGCAATACTTGTTGTTGTTCCTGTAAACCTTTGCTCTGTTCATAGTTGTATATTGTCCAAGACAAGGAAGGGTGAGTCTCATCTATGCTACTTTGGTTCTACCAGGTCTAGTATATTATGTTCATCCCTGAATTTCACATTTTAAGAGGGAAAGATAGCCTAGCATGTGGGCAGAGAATAATTAAGAGGGTAACATGTTTGGAAACCAAAATAATAGTAACATCCTCAACAGCAATAGTGAGTCTATTCTATGTATAGAGAGAGACACAGGGTTGGAAAGGTTAAAAAGCTTTCCCAAGTTCATACAACCAGTAAGTGATATTACAGAATTCAAGTGTTGGCTAGTCTGGTCCATACTTTATTGCTTCATGTGTACTTGTTTCCTTAGCCATACTGAGAGTGCCTCTGTCATTGGGCATCAACTTGTCTCTGATAGTGTTCAAAAGCCTGCAGTAGATAGGATTTACTATCAACTGAACTTTTATTTCAGGGGTCTTGGCAACATATTTAATTAATAAGCAAAATACACACATGCATGAAAATATGGCAGTCGGATGCCTAAATACCACTGGGATGTGAAAGTTAACCATACGCTATTCTTCAGCAATGATCTTACCTACCTAGAAGAGCTGTATTTCTAGCTCTACTTGATATAACCTAAAAAGAAAAAAAATAAATAAAAGTTAAAGAAAAAAAAAAAGAAAAGGGAAACTTTGAGGATACTGAAGAGAACTATAATGAAGATCTGGAAAGTGAGACCAAGGGGAAGAGGTGGGAAAAAAATATTTAGACCAAAGAAGTAGAAGTAGTGGAAGAAAATTACAGTAACAGCAAAGTAGCTTTGGATTTTAGAAAGTTTCCATCTTCTCACCCAGTCTACAAGAGATCTCCTGACCTCGGAAGAGATGCATGTTCCCACTTGTGCTCTGTTTGGGGCATGAGAAAAGGAAAAACTGGTGGTGAGAGCAGGGAAGGCTGTGTACTGAGATATTGGCCCTAACACCTTCATGCTTCATTAGAGGCACTCCGGGAGTTTGCAGGGACTTCAGCACTTCGTTTCTAGACACTCCCATGCTAAGCTTTTATTTATTACTTTCATAAATCTTTTATGACTGTCCTCAAATAGTGCACCATGCCTCAACACCTTCACATAGCACCTAGCAAAGTGCTTTGCACACAGTGGACCTGGGGGTCCCCAAATTTTTGAGAGGAGGAACAGAGTGCTTTTCACCTTGTTCTTGATGAGTACAGTGGTATTGATGGTCAATTGTTGAGGGTTGGTGTGTGTGTGTGTGTGTGTGTGTGTGTGTATGGGGGGGGGTGATGGGGAGGTAGGAAAAGAAAGATAGCTTGCAGTTAGAAGCTTCTAAACTGTGCCACCCCGCTCAACTCATCTGGCCAGCATTTCAAGCCCTGAGCTTCAAGGAATATCATTCTGTCTTCACTCCTTGCCATGGGAAATGTTGATGGCGCACGCGGAGAAAGAGATTGTGGCAACTTCTAGCCATGATTTACTGAAGAAGATTTCATGAACCAATCATTTTCTTGATCAACTCTTCAAATCCTTCCATAATTTGGTAAGTATTTAGTGTCTCACTGAACATGCATTTTATACAGATGGGAAATTTCAAGCTTGTCACTGTATATGTTTGCTGTCACTCCTGGTTCTATCTGCCATGAATAACAGCACTATTGGCTATTTATTTATTTATTGAGATGGGATCTCCCTGTGTATCCCCGCTGGCCTGGAATTCTCCACATAGCCCAAACTGGCCTTAAACTCAAATTGATCCTCCTGCCTCAGCCTGTCTAGTGCTGGGATTATAGGTGTGCGCCACCACGCCCAGCCACTAGTGGTTATTTAGTAGCTGCTTTTTACTGTCTGCTGGGTGGCTATATCCACACTATTTACCACCTCTATTTAGGAGTTCATAAACCTCTAGATCCCTGAAACTAAGCAAACATGCTTCCAGCCAACAAATGTGTGTTCATGTGCATGTGTACACATATACTTTGTAGGTTGATTGGCTATCATTGGCAAGAGATAATCTGTGGAGGAGGTTTGGGAAGAATAGTTTTAATAACTATAATTAGCGCCATGAAATTGACTGAAGCTGGTATTAGATTTCCAGAGATTTTTACATCACTGCATGCTGTTTCCTAGATCTTTTTGGCTATACGATTTTGAGAAAGAAAAAAAAAAGGTAATAAATGTAGGGGCATATAGAACCATACAAGCAGGTTATCACTCTATTGTTCTGGCTATAATTTTTTCAGAAAACTGATCTTCTACAAGTTCACATTTTTCACTAAAATAAATACTGACGACTTCAAAGGCTAATAATTGCCCTGTCTTTAAAAATACTCTCTGCTGATAAATAATGGTAACATGAAGCAACTTCCCTATGTAGCATTTTTTTTTTTTTTTTTGCATTTTTCACACAAATATAAAAGCTGTACATAAACACTGGGTCATTTTGCATGCTTTCATTTTCCAAGATAAAAATGTATGAGTATATATTTGGAGGGTACTAGGTAGGATTTAGCGCAGGTGCTGACAAAAAATGAATACTTGATTGTGTATATTTCAAGAATTAGAGGAGATTTTAATTTTAAAGCTTGGTTCTTAACATTTCCTTTAGGTTTGATGACAACTAATCATATTCCTATTTTTAGCAATCAAATTCTATTTATCACCGAGTGGCAACTAACATGGAATGATACCCTGGGTTGTCAGTTCACAGTCCTGGTATTGGTGAAGAAGTGTTAATTTCTTCAAAGTCTTCACAGCTGCCTCTTCTCAGCCTTAGAGAATGCAGGAAATCCTTTTCTGAGCCTCACAGAAGTAGTTCTGCTTTATTGCCCTCAATGTAGGGAAGTAGGGAAGAGCTTCCCTCTTTCCAATTCTGCTTAAGGAGTCTCAGCTCAGGGGTGTCCTGACTGAAGTCTGGCTGTGTGTTTTTGAAGGCTGCCCAGTTTTCTGCTGGAGTGGAGGGAAGCAGAGGCAAATCAGGGGCCCCCTCTAAGATAGCACATCCCTCCCCACCAATGTTCTCTGTCTCCCCCTCCTGCTCGATTTCCCTCCTTAGCACAGGATTATTGCATATATTTATTTGTGATCTACTTATTTCCTCTCCTCACTTTAACTGGCTTGCTACAAACACAAGTGTCTGGCACAGAGGGGACACTGGGTACCTGTTGAATGAATTAATTAATGCATTTTGTAGAAATAAGCATTTCATTTGGTAGATTAATATTAGTGTAAGATAATATTCCTGACATGTTTGTTGTTTGAAGTAGACATTTTTTTCCAATGTAAAATTCTATTGTGTAAACATAAAGTGCTCTGTTTTTGAGGAGTGTCTCTTGGATGGCCATCTTAATCAGTATTTTATTTGAGTTAGCAAACACATTTGGTTCACTTAGGCACTCTGCTGGATGTTAAGGAAATCAAGATGAAATGACATGGCCCAACCCTCATAAAACTCACATCAAAGCTGGGCGCGGTGGCGCACGCCTATAATCCCAGCGGCTCGGGAGGCCGAGGCAGGAGGATGGCAAGTTTGAGACCAGAGGCAGTCTGTGTAACTTAGCGAGACCCTGTCTCAAAAAAAGTAAAAAAAAAAAAAAAAAAAGAAAAGAAAAAAGAAATGGGCTGGGGCCGCAGCTCAGTGGTCCAGCACTTACAAAAGCATGCAGGCATGAGGTCCTGGGTTCAACCCCCAGTAGCACAAACAAAACAAAAACACCCACATCACAACTATGGTTGTTGTTGTTAGGTGTCATTGGGTCAGCCCCAACTCATGACACCCTATGTACAACAGAACAAAACACTCCCTGACACTGTGCCATGCCCAGCACTATGTCTGTGCTTCTTTGCTATTCATAGTGGCTGATTGTTTTGGGAGTGGGTGGCCATGTCCTTCTCCTTAGCCTGCAGCACCTGCTATTCCTAGGCGGTCTCCCATCCGAGGACTAACCAGGCCATCCCTGCTTAGCTTCCGAGATCAGGTGGAATTTTTAAAAATAGTGTCGAGAACTGAACCCAGGACCTCTGGATGCTGGGCAAATGTTCTCCCACTGACCTATAACCCCCCATCCTATAAATTTTTTGAAAATAACAATTTTATTGACTTTTATCAATACTTCCCACAGTTATTTCCAAGACTGTGTACTTTCATAAAATTGGAGAGAAAATTTTTGCATTTTGATAGTTATTTTCAGTTGTTTGCCTAATTCCAATTTTTAAATATTTGTAGTATGAAAATAATTTCAAAAATAGTGTTTTTCTAAAAATTAAAACAGATACCATATAATAATGCCCTCCATTTATATAATTTTTATAAACTTGGTCTTATACCATATCTTGATGGCTATTTTACAGTATTTTTAAAAAGATAAAAACACAAACCCATAAATTAATAAACATTCAACATTTCTTTTTTCTATTTCTGAAAAAATGGTTTGTATATTTGTGATTTTCTTGTATCAGGGATTAGTTTGCCCTATTGTCCTTGGCCTAGATAAATTAAAAAAACAGGGAGGCAAAACAATGGCTGGCTGGTGAAGACAGTAAAAAGTGAGATGGGCAATACAGAGGTGGAAATGGAGAGTCCAAAGAGAGAAGTGGGGGGAAACACACAAAACACCCCAAAAAACAAAACAACAACAACAAAAAAACCTCAGACCACAAATAACTGCTAATCTGTGAGAGGAACCAGGCTAATGTCTGAGAAAGCATAGAAATTAAAAACAAAATTGTACTTAATATGCTGAGGCAAAAGCAAGTGCTAAAGGCACGGGTCTGTAAAGATCCCACATCAGAGAGAAGCATGAGCAATGAGTCTTCCTCATTTGCTGCTCGAGCATGAGGGTTTCTGTGATCATTTTTAAATTCAGTTTTCATTTTCACCACCAAACAAATACCTTTTGGGTTTCCTTAGCCTGAGAATATGCCTTTTGCCTCAGTCTTGAGCTTAAGACTATGTGAATGCTCCCAAGAGCAAAACAAAAATTCATATTTTTATTAAGCCCATGTCTCATTCAGTAAGTTATTTCTGCTTCATTCTTTTTTTTCAGTCCAACAGAAGTCCAAGTCTGAGATAACTACATTAGCAAAAAAATTGTGCTTGTTTGATTTGGAACTAGCTACACACATGAGATCCTCTTTCAAATTTCATTTATAATTGTCAAGAGCTATCCCTACATGTCTGTCAGCATGTCATACTATAGGGGCTTGTGTGTTGCTGTGATGCTGAAAGCTATGCCACCAGTATTTCAGACAACAGCAAAGCCACCCATGGTGGACAGGTTTCAGACTAACACAAACTAGGGAGAAGGACCCAGCAGCCCACTCTCAAAACAATTAGCCATTGAAAAACCTATAAATAGCAGAGAAACACTGTCAGATATAGTGCCAGAAAAATGAGCCTACTAGGCAGGAAGGGGGCTGGGATTTAGCTCAGTTGGTAGAGCGCTGTGCTGCAGTCTCTGAGGTCCCGAGTTCAATTCCCAGCACCACAAAAATGGGAGAAGGGCCTGACAATCCACTCCCAAGGCAATCCCGAAAACAGTCAGCCATTGAAAACCCTATGAGGGTCGCTATGAGTCAGATACCAACTCGAAGGCACCTAACAACAACAACAACAGGCCGGAAGGCATTCAAGAAATGACTGGGGAAGATTTGCCTCCTCAAGGTAGAGTTTACCTTAATGATGGAATGGAGTAGAGCCCCTGGGACCTCCTTTGTTGATGTGGGACAACTCAAAATGAGAAGGAACACGGTGGCTGTAACAATGGCCTCAAACACAAAAAGATCATGTGCATGGTACCGTGTTGGTACCATGTTTTATTCTGCTGTACATAGGGTCAATATGAGTCAGATTTAACTCAACAGCACTTACAACATTAAGAGCTAATCTCAAATCTGACTGCTTATTTTATTTATTCATTTTTGGTGGGACTGGGTATTAAACCTAGGACTTCACACACATAGTAGGCAAGCGCTCAACCATTGAGGCACATCCCCAGCTCAGATTCACATCTTGTTTCTGTCACTTATTTAGCTTTTAAGATCTTAGGCAAGATGCTTAATCCCCTGAACTGTTTTCTCCACCTATATTATTTGGACAATGATAGTACTTGTATCAGTAGAGTTGTTATATAGATTAAATGACATAATGCAGATAAACAGCTTGGCAAAGCACCTGGCACACAGTAAATACTCAACACGTGGGAAACATGCTACATTTGCATATATAAAGTGCAGTTCAGCTCCATGTTCAGTTAAGCATTTTGTTGTTGTTAGGCATTTAATACTCCAAAAAAGTTCAGATTTTTTTTTCAGTGACTATATTAAGAATTCTTGGCTTCCTTAAACCTAATTGGGATCCAAGGATATATAGAAAAATATTCCCATAAAATGACATGCAAGTGAAAGAGAGGCCTTTGGTGAGGGGGTGGGATGGGGGGAGGAGGTACACAAGAAGGTAAGGGGGAACTTATCTGTGCAATGTACAATGAAATGGATTTTTTGGAAATGTCACAATGAAATGCATGTCAGAATGAAACACATTAAGTTGTTCATTAAAAATTTCCACTAAAAAAAAAAAAAGAATTCTTGGCTTTACAAAAGTCAGAAAATACTATATCTGATGTGTCCTTTCCTCTGGGTAAACAATGAGGATCAACACAAAGGTATCCAATTCTATGTCTGCAATGACCAAGAAACTTTGACCCAAACTTCACTACTAAATAGAATTACAAACCTAGTTGTAGAGCGTATTTATATACACGTTTCAGGTAACTATGTTGTGTATAATTGTCACCTTAGATTACAAGAATTTACTAGTTTGAGTCTAAAATAAATTTTTACATATTTGAAACAATGGTGACCAGATAAAAAGGGTATATAGTATGGATAAGGAAGGTGCTGACCAACTTATAAAATTAATTTATCCAATATAACTTTTGCATGTTGTTTTGTTACGCCCATGCATTACTCATGATAAGTAATGATGGGGCTGTCAAGTTCTGTGCTTTAACACAATAAAATTTATTTTAGGCTTGTGCTACATCCAGTGTAAATATTCATGATTAGTAGATGAAGATGAAGATGGCCATTCAGGGACCCAGAGAGTAGGGGGCCATGCAGGAAGTTTTATGGGCCAGTTCTGGAATTGCAGTACATCGTTCAGCCTGTCTTCTGTTGGCCAGAACTCAAGTACATGATCAGATCTCACTACCTGGGCCTGGGAAATGTAGTCTAGATGGGCTCTAAGAGTAAAACTAATGGGTTACCGTGTCCGTCATAGTTTAGTTCAAAAAGAAAACCAGCAAACATTCTTGGGAGCTGTCAGAGAGCATGAAGTCAACAAGGCTGTGTGGTCTGGTCAGAGAAAAAGTTTTTTATCTATGGTCAAAGTGACATAAAAGAAGTTTCCAGAACAGTGTGCTATCAGCTGAGTGGCATGGCTATGTTCCTCAATCTCTCTGAACTAGAGCTTTCTCAGTGAAGTAGGGATAACAATGGTATCTATTAGGGTTGTAAAGATTAAAGAAGATAACCAACGCTCAGGTACATGTCTGTAATCCCAGGGACTCAGGAGGCTGAGGCAAGAGGATTGCGAGTTCAAGGCCAGAGGGAGCCTGTGTAATTTAGAGAGACCCTGTCTCAAAAGAAAAATAAAGGGAGGCTGGGGGTGCAGCTCAGTGGTGGAGCACCCTGGGTTCAATCCCTTAGTACTGCAGTAAATAAATAAATAAAGATAATGTATAGAAAGTCCTAAGAACATAATAAATATTCAAAAAAATATTTGTTGCTATTATTATTTTTGAGTTCTAGGAAAAAATCCTACATAGTTAAAATGTACTTGTGTGTTATTTGTTCTGTTTATAACCAGTTTCCTGGTATCCTCCCTCATCTCCTAGCTGTTTAGCCAAATAATTTCTTGTGCATATGAGTCTCCTCTTCCTCTTTTTCCTCCTCTTCCTCTTCTTTTCATTTCATTTCTTTCTTTTCTTCTCCTCTTTTCTTTTTCTTTTTTCTTTTCTTTTCTTTTTTTTTTTTTTTTTTTAGATAGAAGTCTCACTGTGTTGCTCAGGCTGACCTTAAACTTGTGGGCCCAAGTGATTGCCCTGCATCAGCCTCCCAGTGTCTGTGACAGCAGGCATGCACCACTGCTCCCAGATTTTTTTTTTTTTAACACCAGAATGATCTAAGAAAGCAAGGAAAAAGTGACAATGTCTTGATGCTCTAGCTAAAGAAGTCATGCACAATTACTTCTGCCATATTCTATTTGTCATGTAGACCAAGTAGGATACACTGAGAGGAGACTCCATAAAGATGTGAATACAGAGAAGCAAGGGCCACTGGAAGATCATCTAGGAAGCCAACTATCTACAGTCTACCTTCTGACTCGCAGTGTTTCACATCCTTCCCTCAGGCAAAAGATATTTTCGCACTCCTGAGGCCCTCAAGGAAGCCGCCACTAGTTTGTTTTGCAGTTGTTATATCTGGGACCTTGAGTATGCTAGGAAAGCACTGTATCACTGAGCTGAACCCCTAGCCCTCCTCTTTAAAAAAATTTTTTTTGAGACAGTCTTGACAGTCTCACTGAGTTGTGCATGCTGTCTTTGGCCTCAAACTTGTAACCCTCCTGCCTCAGCCTCCCCAGTAGCTGGGATTACCTGAATGCACCATAGCCCTCTGCAGTTTTTAAAACTGAAAGCTCCTCTGAGCCCTATCTTGGAATCCTGATGAGGTCTTGACAAAGGATTCTGCAATGGACTCATCTTTATATATACCATGTATCTCCTGTGAGTGCCTTGGATTTTGTATTAGCCTAGAAACCGCTTAATTTTAGCATCATCTGCCATCTGCAGAGGCTGGGAATTTTTGAACCAAATTATTCCCGAGGCCTTTTTGTTTAACAGTTCTCTCTGTTGCTTCTCTCTCCCCTCACATTTTACTGTAAGGAGAAAGGAGAAAGTGGGTGGCAATTTTAGCATGCTACCTGGAAATCTTTCCAGTTAGATCTCTTAGTTCATTAGGTACATTGACTGCTTTCCTGTTACCACAGGCAATAGTATTGCTTATATATATATATATATATATTTTTTTTTTTTTTTTTTTTTTTTTTTTTTTTTTTTTTTTTTTTTTTTTTTTTTTTTTTTTGCTGTGACATAGCAAGAATCACCTTTTCTCCAGCATCCCATAAAACTTACTTAATTTTCTTTAAGATCTCCCTGACAGCTTCCCCAAAAGCCACTGGGTCTCAACAATCAGACTTTCAGAGCCCTTTAGGCTTTTACTAATACTCTTCTTACATAGCCTTTCTCTTTTTCTCCTCCAGTTTGATTCCACTCTTTCTTTTCTTTCTTTCTTTCTTCCTTCCTTCCTTCCTTCCTTCCTTTCCTTCCTTCCCTCCCTCCCTCCCTCCCTCCTTCCTTCCTTCCTTCCATTCCTTCTTTCTTTCTTTCTTTTCTTTTCTTTTTCTTTTCTCTCTCTCTCTCTCTCTCTCTCTCTCTCTCTCTCTCCTTCTTTCTTTCTTTCTTTCTTTCTTGAGCAGCCCTCTTCCAGACATCAAAGTCTATATGAGTTATCTACTGATGTATAACCAAGGACTGCCCCCTATTCATGTCCTAAAATAATCATGAACACTTTGTGATCCTTGCTGATGTTATAGGTGTATTAGTTCTCTATACCCGCTATAACAAGTGACCACAAATGTAATGGCTTAGAACAATAGATTTATCATTTTACAGTTCTGTAGTTCAGATGTCTGACATGGATCTCACTGGATTAAAATCAAGATTGTCAGTAGGGCTGTGTTCCTTTTTGGAGGTTCTAAGGAGAATATGTTTTCTTGCCCTTTCTAGCTTCTTTAGGCCACTCATTAATTGTGTCATGCCCCTTTCTCCATCTTCAAAGCCAGCCAATTCTTATATTGCTTCATTCTGACTTCCTTTTCTGCCTCCTTCTTCTACATTTAAGAATACTTGTGATTACTTTTAGGCTCATCTGGATAAATAAGTCCATCTATTATCTTGATTCTCCTTTGTCAGCATGGACATCTTGGGGAGAGGCTGCCATTCTGCCTATCACAGTGGGTAACAAATTCAGGGGTGTGCTAAGTTGGGGTTTCTCATGAGGCTTCAGTCAAGACATCATCTGGGCCTGCAGTGATCTGAACGATTGACTGAGCCTAGAGGATGCTCCTCCCAAATGACTCATCAAGTTGTTGGTGGTGGATGGTGGTAGGCATCAGGTCCTCCTATACCGGACCCTCTTCTGCTGCTTCTGTGTCCTCAAGAGATGGCTATGGGATTCCCTCAGTGCAAGTGATCTAAGAGCAATCTAAGTGATCTAAGTGATCTAAGAGCAAATAAGAAACACCAATGTCTCTTATGATCTGGCCTCAGAAATCATACACCAACGTTTCCACTGTGTTCTGTAAGTCACAAAGACTAACTTGGATATGATGCTGAATTCCTGGAGGTGAGGTGACTTGGGGCATTATTAGGAGCAAGCCCCACTGCTACACCTTCACAGGAGATCTTCTCTAACCCTTTCCCAACCCTGCCACACTCCTGAGTGTGTTCTCTCTGCTCTCTTCTGATTCACACAACCCTGTCATTTTGCTCGTTTGTTTACAGGTCAGTTTCTCTTTCCCTCATCCTGAGCTCATTGAGGTTAAGGCTTATGATTTATTTAGTTCTGACTTCCTAACATCCAGCACTGTGCGGTGGAATTGAATTTAATTAAAGAAAGAAGTCTGAGGACCAGAACTTGGAAGTAAACCCCACTCTTATATGGATGGTTCTTTATTTGAATTTGAAGACTAGCCAGAGAGAATGTTGATCTGGTAAATCCCTTGAGAAATAAGATACCTTCACAGTAAACATAAGGAGCTTGAGGGATGGGGAGTATGTATAATACTTCTTTTGATTGCCTTTCTGCAGGGCTTCAAACCCACAAAAAATTGGGTTCAGGTTCAGGCATGAGTTCAAAATATTAAAATTTAGAGGGCTCGGGTTTGGTTTGAGTTCAGATTTAAACCTTGTGTGTAGATAACAGAGCTTGAAACCAAACTATAAACCTGAACCCTGCACCCATTCTGGCTCAAGAATTTCAAAAAGTTTTCTGAACCCAAACTTGAACCCATTGAAAAGTGGGGTTTGAATTCAGCTTTTAATGTGTTTTTGTTTTGTTTTGTTTTTTGTTTTTTTTGGTTTTTTTACCATTAGCTATTTAAAATTAGGGCTGGGATTTAGTTCAGTTGGTAGAGCGCTGCGCTGCAGTCTCTGAGGCCCCAAGTTCAATTCCCAGCACCGCAAAAATGGGAGAAGGGCCTGGCAATCCACTCCCAAGGCAATCCAGAAACAGTCAGCCATTGAAAACGCTATGAGGGTCACTATGAGTCAGATACTGACTCGAAGGCACCTAACAACAACAACAACAACAACAATTTAAAATAAAAAAAAACTAAAAACACTGAAAATTTTTTTATTCATCTATCTATACATAGGGTTGAAATTTTAAACCCAAACCCAAATCAAACCTGAAACTCTCTTAAATTTTTACATATTGAACCTGCTCCTGAAGCTGAACCCAATTTTTCATGGGTTTGAAGCCCCACCTTCTTGCTTTGGATAAAATTTGATAACCGTGACAAATATGTGCAATCTATTTGATTGTCTGTTTGTTCACAGAGATGCTGCATTCTAAACTTTTTTGTTTTTTTGGTGGTGCTGGGGCCTCATGCCTGCTAGGCAAGCACTCTACCCCTGAGCTACCAGTGCCCTAAACAAGTCATTCTTAATCTTCTAACTTGACTGTGTGGTGACAACTGGTAAGTGAGGATGATTGTTTAGGTCCTCTACTCTTTCTCTCCCAACATCTTCCCATACCCCAGAGAGGATGTTGACAATTTTTCCTAAGAACAGGATTTATTTGAATGCCTAAAATTTAAGTCTCCAGCTCTTCTGTGTTCTTTCCTTTTTGGAGAGCATCCTGCAAGTTTCTAGGGGCATACGTATGTTTGCTCTATGAGGGACCATGTAAAACGTACCCAGTTTCCCAAACTCACCATTCACCTCGACTCTCTAAAGGAGTTTTCATTAGAGGAAATTATTATAGCACCTTGTGTAAGTGAAATGGTTCCAAATTAGACAGCTCCAATTTCTTAATAAAAACCAAAGAGACTTTTGGGTAATATGCGAATTGAAAGGAAAGAATCTGCCAGTGTCTGGCCCAAAGGTGACCCTTTTAAAGACATATTTGTTAGTTGCGAGTGACAGAGGTTACAGAGCCAGCCAGGACCATTTCTAAAGTGTTAAGCTGACCTTAGGTAACAAGGTCATGAGGTCGGCAGGGGTCAGGATTGGTGGAGGAGAACTCTTGGCCTTTTGTGGAGAGCTTTTAAAAGGCTTCAACTTTCTGTCCCTCCCTCTCTTCTTTCTGGTCTCACCCTGCCTGGCTGTTTTCAAAAACCACCATGATTTGAAATCTGACTCATAAACTGACCTCCCCAGCCTAAGGGCACACGGACAACCAGATGCTGTGGTTCGAACATCTTCCCATTTGGCAGGATGGCAGAAGCCAGAAAGACTAGAGATGAGGAATCTCCTTATCCTTCCTGTAATCTGTAAGAATTGTTAATGAAGATCTGGCCTTTAGGGCTCCATGTTCTCTCCCTTTGGCTTCCCTGTGTTTGTCAATGTTTGAATCCATGCCGTTGATGACATTAGGCAAGTTATTCAAACTTCTTGGAACTTTTTTTCTCGTCAATAAAATGGGAAATGTGGACTGCCCAGTATAGACTTGCTTTTGAGTTTGCATAGCTAAAGTGCCTATGCTCTTTTGCTCCTGATTAGTAAAATATAAGACAGGCCGCACTTTGCTTTCTATAATATCTGTATCTCTTTAGGAACGAACACCTTTACTATTGTACTATTGTACTATTGTGGGTTACTATTGTTCTTACAAACTATTCTTTATGTATAATTCTTGGCAATATACAAGGTGGAGTAAGATGTTTGAAGCATCTTCTTCTCCAAGGACTAACACTTTGCTTTTAGATCCTTTTTTTTTTTTTTTTTTTTTTGCAGTACTGAGGGTTGAACCCAGGGCCTCGCACTTGCATGCTTTCTAAGTGCTGGACCACTGAGCTGCACCCTCAGCTTTTTATTTTTTTTCCCTTTTTGAGACAGGGTCTCACTAAGTTATGCATACTCCTCCCTCTGGTCTTGAGCTTGTAATCCTCCTGCCTCCACCTCATGAGCCACTGGGATCACAGGAGTGCACCACCGTTCCCGGCTACCCTCAGACTATTTAAGAAATAGTAGAAGTGTCTAAGCCCTTGTACATGGTGTGCACTCAGCATATGGTTGTGTTTTCTTTCCCTGGCATGTAACTTGTATATTATTTACATAAGCCTCACCACTTTACAACAGTGCGTTGCACAATGATTCCTTATTAAAGATTTTGTCTTTTCCTCTTCTGAACATTCAAAGCACATTTGGACTGACCTCCCTCCAACAGAGAAATTCAGTGATTTGCTCATGTATTCCTTAGCTGACTCAGGGACATTTCCTCCTCATTAACCTCTCTCCATCAATTTGGAAAGGAAATCAGCAAGCCCTCGCCACGAATCCTTTCCACTTCTGCCGCCCCTCTTTTCCTTTCTTTGGAGAATCTGCTGGAATCTTGACTGGAATGTTTTCCAGGCTTCCAGCTGTACTGATCTCAGCTCCCTAAAATCACAGTTGTCTACACCTTCAGGGTTCCCCCCAGGAGGCTGCTCCAATGGTTGGGAGTCCAGAGGCTCCTCCCGTCCCATGTCCCCCTCTCCAGACTCCGTAGTATTTGCCTGTTGAGGGCTCTGCAGGCAGGCACACGGGCAGTTCTGGCTGCCAGATGCTCATCTAGTTCCTTCCGCCTCCGTTTTAGCAGAAAATCACCAGAGAAAGAAAGGGAAATGATTGTGTTAATGATCACAGCCCCACAAAATTCTAGTGTATATGCTGAAGGAACAGGATGTAGGAAGGGAGGACCCTGAGCACCTGATTGAGACATTTACATTTGTTTCCATCTGATTCAATTCAACGAGTATTTCTGTGAGTAAAATTTTGTCTCGTGAGCAATGGACGTGCAGAAGACACACAAGAGATATATAAGAGATGGATTCATAATCTAGTGGGGGAGGGAAAAAATACATTAAGAACTTAAATCCAACCATATAAAAGATGCCTACAGTGAGCAGTACTACTGCAGCGTCCAATCCTGTCAGATCTCAGAAGCTAAGCAGGGTTGGGCCTGGTTAGTACTTGGATGGGAGACCGCCTGGGAACAGCAGGTGCTGTAGGCTTGGGAGAAGGACCTGGCAACCCCCTCCCAAAAATCAATCAGCCATTGAAAACCCTATGAATAGCAGAGAAGCATTGACAATAATGTTTTGCCTATTGTACATAGGGTCACAATGAGTTGGACACCAACTTGACAACACCTAACAACCACCACCATCATATAAAAGATATAAAAGCAATGCTCAGTGGGATGGAGATGGGGAAGGGAGTTATTCCAATGGGCAGATTCTCGGCAGGGTTCTTGTGGGAGGCCACACTATACCTCAGCCTTTAAGAACGGGTATGATTTAGTGAATGGATGTTGTTAGGAGGCAGAGGTCAGGGTGATAGTCCAGAAAGAGGGGAGAGAAAACAGCTTGAATAAAATCCTACAGGAGGCAGCAAAGGGTAAAGAGGCAGGCAAGTAAGAATCAGTAAATTCTTGAGCAATTTAACATTACTTTAAAAATTACAGCAAGGAAGAGCTATGTGAAATAATAGCTAAATGGTGAGTAGAAAAAAGGTTAAAGGCAAGGTCATTTTGGAGACTTAGTTTAAAATGATTGCTCTTAAGGGCTGGGGATGTAGCTCTGTGGTAGATAGTTTGCCTCGAATGCACAAGGTCCTGGGGTCAATCCCCAGCATGGGGTGTGGGGGAGTTTGAGGGGAGAGAGAGAGATAGAGGGAGAGAGGTAGAGAGAGAAGGGTATGATATTTGTTAAGAAATAAGAAAACCTGGCATAAAGTACTAGGGATAATACAGAACATCTTGGAAAATCTTGATATAGTTTCATTTAGGCACTATTAGGATTAAGGTAAATTGGAAAAGGGAATAAAAGTCCCATAAGGGTAATAATTCTTGTATTTATGATTACTATAAAGTTAAAGAAGATAATTTTGGTTAAAGTTTAATATTAGGCCAGCTCGCTAAATGGTAGTTATTATTATTATTATTATTATTATTATTATTTTTTTTTTTTGCAGTACTAGGGGTTGAACCCAGGGCGTCGCACTTGCATGCTTTTCAAGTGCTGGACCACTGAGCTGCACCCCCAGCCCATTTTTTTTTTTTTTTTTTTTACCTTTCTGAGACAGGGTCTCGCTAAGTTATGCAGACTGCCTCTGGTCTCAAACTTGCGATCCTCCTGCCTCCGCCTCCCAAGTCACTGGGATTACAGGCGTGCACCACTGTACCTGGCTATTATTGTTGTTTTGAACAGGGTTTCACTATGTAGACCAGGTTGTCCTCCAATTCACATTGATCCTCCTGTCTCTGCCTCCCAAATGCTGGAATCATGAGGTGTGTGCCACCATGCCCGACTACATTTCATTTTTAAATGGCATTTATTACTCTATTTATAGTTATATAAATCCAAAAGAGCTAGAACTGGAAAAGGTTTGTCTATGAAGAGAGGGAAAGAAACCATAACCCTACTGATTTAGAGAATGGAGCCAGTGCATAGAGTAAGGCTGGGATTTGGGACACCCCTCTTTCCACTAGACCCTTTCCTCCAGCCTTGCATCCTCAGCCAATGTCTTCACAGGCCAGAGATGACTTCTGTTTCCCTGGCAATTTCCTACCCATCTCTCCAAGCCCAGGCCAAGCGCCACCCTTTCCTAAAGACTTTTCTTCCTGTTGGCCAGAAGACACAAGCATTTCCTTTGTGTGCGCAGAACATAGTGCTCGCACACTGACCATGCACATATTTGTGCGTTTGCCTCTCACACTGGACTCTTTTGGGTACCTTGCATTTAGTGGGTGCCAAAGAAATATTTAAAACCCTCCACTAGATAGATTGACACAGTGTCTGCAACAATGGGATTATACATAAATAAGATCGTGTGCCTGGTACAGAACTGGGGAGGGTTTCATCCTGCTGTACATAGGGTCAAGATGAGTTGGACTCTACAGCACCTAATAACAAGGAAATATCTATTGAAATAAAATGTGGCACACACTGAGCTTAAGTTTACTATACTTTAAACACCAGATATGTTAAAAAAAAAAAAAAAGTTTTCATTTTTACCTCTCTCTTTTGAGACAGGGTCTTATGACGTAGTCCAGGCTGGCCTTATACTCCTGGTCCTCCTGCCTCAGCCTCTCCAGTACTGAGATTATAAACATGTGCCACTAGCCCCAATATAAATACACTTTCCTATACATTTTATTCATTTCTCTCAAGGTGACAGAAAATGAATAGTGAGGGATCTCTCTGGCTTTCCTGTGTGGCTGCTTGTTAGTTCTAGAGGACTCATGTGGAACCATCTGGTACACAGTCTTCATCTGCACAGCCCAAAGCTGCATTGGTCCTTATTCCCTGATACTTCTCTAGGCTTTTTTTTTTTTTTTTTGGTGGTACTGAGGGTTGAACCCAGGACCTTGCGACTGCATGCTTTGCAAGTGCTGGACCACTGAGCTGCACCCTCAGCCCTTTTTTTTATTGGAAATTTTTAATGTACACCTTAATGTGATTCATTCTGACATGCTTTTCATTGTGACATTTCCATATATGCATTTTGTTGTACATTATACATATAAGTTCCCCCTTATCCTCTTGTGCACTTCCTCCCCCCAAACCAACCCCCCACCAAAGATTTCTCTTGCATTTACTTGTCTCTTTATAGTAATATTTTTCTATATATCCTTGGGTTCCAGTTCTGTTTAAGATAGAAACTTTTTCTGTAGTGACCTTTCTTTTTACATTGTCAGAACTATTATATGAATTTTCTAGACCATCTATAATAATACCATTCTTAGCTTTTTTTTACAATTTGACCTTTGTTTGTATAGGATTTTTTCCTTCTTATAATTTTGATTCAGCTCCTACATATGAGTGAGAACATGTGATATTCTGAGCTTGGGTTCATTCACTTAAAATAATTTTCTCCAATTCCATCCATTTTGCTGCAAATGGCATTATTTCATTTTTTTGATTGCTGAGTAGTATTCCATTGTGTATATATACCATAGTTTTTTAATCCATTCTTCAGTTGATGGGCACTTTGGTTGATTCCATATCCTTGCTATTGTGAAAAGTGCTGCACTGAACGTGGAAATGCAGTTGTCTCTGTGGTAAGATGACCCATCTCCCTTTGGGTAAATTCCCAATAGTGTTATAGCTGGGTCATACGGTAGATCAATTTTTAGTTTTTTAAGATACCTCCATATTGATTTCTACAGTGGTTGGACCAATTTACAGCTCCACCAACAATGTAAGAGTGTTCCCTTTTCTCTGCAACCTCGCCAGTATTTGTTGTTATTTGTTTTATTGATCTTGGCCATTCTTACTGGTGTAAGATAAAATCTCAGAGTCGTTTTAATTTGCATTTCTCTAATGGCTAGGGATATTGAGGATTTTTTCATGTGTTTCATGGCTTTATGGACCTCTTCATTTGAGAACTGCCTATTCAGTTCCTTTGCCCATTTGTGTATTGGGTTATTTGTTAAAAATATGGAATGCTTCACAAATTTGCATGTCATCCTTGTGCAGGTGCCATGCTAATCTTCTCTGTATCATTCCTATTTTAGTATATGTGCTGCCGAAGCAAGCACCACTTTTTTACTTTTTGAGACAGGGTCTCGCTAAATTACACAGACTGTCTCTGGTCTTGAACTTGCGATCCTCCTTGGGTCTCTCTTTTTGAGAGAGCTCGTTCCACTGTCCTGATGTTGTGTGGGCCACACTGCTCAGACGCTCACACTCTAGGATGTGTCTTCTCAGGGATCTCCCAGTGGGTACAAATGTTTTCTCACTGTCCCCAAATCCAACTGCAGATCCTGTTAATGTGTCCTTGCCAGCTTGGATTTTCTTTTCCTTTCCGCAGCAGAAGGCCATCGCCTTGGCCTAAGAGTGGGAAACTTGCTATGATGCATGCATCAATTTTTTTTTTTTTTCTGTGTCTCAAGGATCTCTCCAAAACTTGGACTTTTGAGTGGTTAAAGCCTTCTGCCTACTATGAAGGCACCAAAGGTTATCTGATCTAGCTGTTCCATTAAGGGAAGAGTAGACAGTGAAGAGGAAATACTGGGGTGGGGGGAATCTTTCTTATTTCAGCTACATAGGCATTTGGTGATATGGGGCTCATGGTAGAGAAAAGGGAATTGGAAATGAATATTTGGGAATCAGAAACATGTAGCTTGGGCTAGCCAAAGCTGAGAGAGAATCCATTTTCTCTGTGCATATCAAAGGGGAGAAAGAAATCAATCGTGTAATTTTTTTTTTATTAAACACTTTACTAATTACTCCTACGGGACAGACAAGAAGCTTTCAATTTCATCATGGCCCCGGGCCGTGGCCCTGGCCCTCTCTAGCCTCTATTCCCATCACTGCCTGCCTTGACTATACTCTCCCCGGCTCTAAGCCTTTGCCAGGCTTTTCCCTGAGGCTAAGTCCTGAGAGAAGAGGCACTTCCCCTTCTCCCTCCAGCTGGCAAATTCATCCTTACGGAAGATCAAATGTCTTTGGCTTGAAAGTTTCCTGATGCCTGCAGCTGTGTGGTGGCTGTCTTCCTAGGCCCTCCTTACCCCAGCAACCACTGACCTGTGAAAAATCTGAGGGCAGAAACCGAATCCATCCCCGGCACACACCTACCGTCAAGCCTGGTTCGTGGTGGATACATACTGAGTAAAATATTCGTGAGCGAGGAATGATAGATATATTCAAAGCTGTAAGTGACAAAGCAATAATATCTGAGCCATCAACAAGACCAATAAACATTTGTTGAGTGTTTTGGATATGTTCTCTGGACTTTCCCTTCATTTTCTTATTTAATCCTAACCAGAATTCTATGTACTAAGCTTTTTTTTTTTTTTTTTGCAGTACTAAAGGATTAACCCAGCACCTTGCACACACTTTGCAAGTGCTCTGCCACTGAGGTGTACCCTAGACTCCTTTTTTTTTTTTTTATCTTGAGAGAGTGTCTCGCTAAGTTATGCAGGCTGCCTCTGGCCTCCCACTTGTGATCCTCCTGCCTCTGCCTCCTGAGTCGCTGGGATGACAGGCATGCAATACTGGACCTGGCCCTCACTAAGCATAATTTTAATTTCCATTTGCAGATGAAGATAGTGAGAGTGAAAGGTCAGTTACCTGTTACTTGTCTATATTAGTAACAATGAAAGAACAGCTGCTTGGTCTTGGACAAGTGTCTTAAGTCCTCTAGGTTCTGGGGTCCTCGTTTTTGAAGTGACCTGTAAAATCTCTTTCATTTTGGAAAATCTGTCTCAATAGGGACGTGACTGAAACACAACTTATGCAAAAGGTGAACAGTGGCAAAAAGGACAGGGCTTGGAGAGTGGTGAAAGCTGTATTCTTTAAAGCAGGTATGGAAGGAAAGGGCCTCCCTGAGGTCCACAGTCTTCCATAGAATCAGCCCCTTGCACAGGGGAAGTGGCCCAGCTGCCTCTCCCCTCCCTTTCCATAGGATTCCTCGGGAAGGTACCAGGACTTTTCTCTTTCTTAAGGCTGTTCTACTTGATGCTCATTTGCACTGCACTCCTTATGGAATGAGGCCAGAGAGGTGTGTGGCACAGCAGGGTCTGCCCAGGATGCTTTTCCTAAAATGGTCTCAGGCGCCACACCTCCTGGGTGCAGCCCAGCCAGCCAGTCACAGAGGCTCAAAGAAGCTCAAAGGAGCACTCCTCTGAGCTGGCAAAGGGGGGCAGACCACCAGAGCTAAGCAGGATGTGAGAGTAAAGATTGGATCACTGGAGGTATGACTTTATCTATCTCCCGTCTCTGTCTGAGACCCAGGAAATGAACATGAATCCTCCATCCTCCCTCTCAGACAGCCTGCACCCCTCCCCTCTTTCCCACTCCCTCTAGCTAGTTTGAGTTGTTTTGTTTCAGTAACTGGGGGCGCTGAACACAGGGCTTCACTACATTGCTCAGGCTGCCTGTGGCCTCAAATCTGCAATCCTCCTGCCACAGCCTCCCAAATCTCTGGGGTTACAAGTATGTGCCACAGTGCCTAGCTTAGTTTAAATACTTTGGTTGGCTGCAGTGGCCTCCCTTATACTAGTCTCTCCTCTTTTGGTCCATTTTATACCAACCTGTTAGATTATTTTAATCCCAGGTCTGATCCTACAATGTTGGTCCTGGCCACCAGTCTTCAATTTCTTCTTATTCTTTTTTTTTTTTTTTCAGACAAGTTCTCACTATGTAGCCTAGACTGGCCTCCAACTCACCATCCTCCTGCCTCAGCCTCCCAGTGTTGGGATTATAGGGATGTGCCACCACATCTGGCCCCTCCCATTCTTTATCCTTCATGTTCTGGTCCCCAATTCTTTGTACAGGGAAAGAACATGACTGTCTGCTTTTCCAACAGGCCCTAGCCATCTCCCTCCACACTTGGGCTCATGCTTCTGTCTCCTTCCAGAACACGCACTTCCTCCATGCCCACCAGTGCCTGTTGAAGTGCTCTTCAACACAGCTCCCATGCGGTGATTTCACAAAGCTTTCCCAAATAGTCATACATTTAATTTTCCACAGCATATCTATTATAGCAGAAGGTCTATTATAGCAGAAGATCATACTCAAACTTGCTTTTGGAGTTATTCTTGTAAATCTGCCTGTCTTAAATTGTGAGCCCCAGTAGGATCCTGTTTTTGTATTTCTCACGGAGGCCAACACACAACCTTTCATTTCACTGGGCACTTGATCATTACTGAACACGTGAAAGGCTGTGTCAATGACCGGTCTCTGTTCGTTAGGGCTGAGCAGCCTATGCCACCCTATTTTGTTGAAAGTCAGACATGATGTACTTGGTAAAACGAACATGCTTGCAGGGCACCATGGTGCACACCTCTACCACAGCGAGGCCAGAGGCCAGAGGCAGCATGTGCAACTTAGTGAGTCCCTGTCTCAAAAGAAAATATTTAAAAATAAGATAAAACAAAATAAAGGGCTGGGTGTGCAGCTCAGTGGTGGAGCACTTGCCTAGCATGTAGGAGGCCCTGGGTTTAACCCACAGTACTGTAAGGGAAAGGTTTAAGAAAAACCCAAAAGAATGTGCTACTCGTTCCCATGGAGATTTTTGCTCGGGGAGTTGTTTTTCTGCCTCCTCTTGCCCATCTCAATTTTAGGGGCAACGGTTTGCTTTGCTTTGTGGGCTCTCTTCTTCCAGAACTCTAAGGAGAGTTACTGATTTTCAGTTTGCTAAGCAATTTTCTTCTTGTGTAGATAGGAGTGATGACTTCCTAGCCAGAAGACGATGTCTCTATGGGGTGTATTTTGGACTAAGAAAGACCCAGACGACCCAGATTCAGGAAGGAAAGGATGGGGGCAGTTCTGGTGTTTGTAGAGGGAGTTGTTCTGCTCTCTAGAGCCCTGCCCTTGATGGGATTTAGTACCAGCAAGGCCCCAAGCTCCCCGTGTCTCCCTCCACCTCTCGCTTTCTAGGTAGAGACCCCAGAGAAGATTATCCACCCTGAATCAATCAGCTATGGCCAAGGTCCAGGGTCACAGAGTATGGATGTGGGTTGGGGCTGCTCTGTAGAGAAGGACTCTTTGCAAGGTGTACAGGACCACAAGAAATATCTACTTCACTGTCAGATGTCCCTATTTGAAAAATTTGGCAGAAGAGAGAACAGGGCAGGGGAAAGAGTAAATTAACATCAAGAAAAGACAATGGTTGGGTAAGAAGATGACTCCAAGACTCTTATCTTCTCTGTGAACTAAAGGTTGGTGAAGAAGAAATGAAAGGTTCAAGAGAGATTATCAGAAGTGTAGGCACAAGCTTGAGAAATAACAGAACTCTTTGGCAAGTGGCCAGGACCCAAAATCCTTACATCAGGCTTGCTTAACTGGCAGCATCCTGATGTATTTTAATGAACACTCACTGTATTTCTGTAGCTTAGGATAGGAATGGTAGGATTGGGATTTGGGGAGTCACACTCCCAGTGTTGGGGGAAAGCTGGCATGTACTATTTTAAGAGCAAAAGATCAGAAAATACAAATAGTGGTGAAGGGGTGGGGCATCTCCTGCCCCACCGAGGACCTGAGGCTCCTTGGAAGAATTGAGGTGAAGTGTCTGTCCAAACAAACTCCACCATGTCCAAGGTTTTCTTTAAGATCGTGCTGACATGGGACCTGCAGCTGCCAAACGCAGTTCTCAGTGCTCCTGGAAGTGGACCCTGCGTAATAGTTATGAAGTTTGCAGCAGAACCTAAAGTTCCCGAAGCAACAAGTGCAATGGTGCCATTGGGAGAAAACCTGAAAACTGCTGGGTGGGTTTTTCTAAAACATGGTTCAGAGCTTTGAATGATTCCTACAGATCATGTGTGTTGGAAGTTCTTAATATCTGGTACTCGGAACATATGCCTACCTTTCAGAATAGATACTGGGATCTTGTTGTTGTAAAAAAATTAAATAACAGTGATAGCAATAACTGATGCTTTGACTCAACTGTTTCCATCTGTTACATTATGTAGGTCCTGTCAACCCTGGGCTGTATCTATTGTCATCCTTAACTTGCTGACCAGGAAAGTGGGGCTCAGAAAAGTCAATGGCTTACCTATAACCTTCCAGCAGGGTGGGAAGGAATGACTAGGGTTCTAATCTCATTCTTTTTCCTCTGAACCCCCTAGATGTCTTCAGCGGCCATGTTTGGAAGAGTCACGGTAGAGGCAACTAAAGGAGCCCACGGACCTACGCAGGGCAGAACTGCAGGATTGAGGGAGAACAAGACGGTGATAAGCAGCAAGAGATGCTTGGCGAAGGTCAAGGAGAATGAAGATGGAGAAAATGTCACTGGGTTTGGAAATGCATAGTTCACTGGTGACCTCTTCAAGGTTTCAGGAGGGCAGGGGGAGGAAATGGGAGTGCAGGGGGTGGGGTTGAGGAAATGGGATGATGAGTGGCTCCATTTTTCATTCAGAAAGTTTGGCAGGGAAAAGGAAGAGAGAACAGGATCATGGCTGGAGGGCACAGCGGGATGCAGCAAAGGTTTTTCCAAGGGGGAGGCGGGGGACCTGTGCATGTCTGGAATACATCTGATTTCAAGGCTAGCCTCTGTTTCCAGATGTGCAATAGTCAGTGATGAATACAATAACGTCTCCATCTGTCAGTTGCGCGAGAGTCCTTCTCTCACAAAGATGTCCATGTTTGCTGGCATATGTTATTAATTCCATTTGCATTGTAGTGGACAGTGTATTGCCTAGCACTTGTCAGAGAGGTCCTTACACTAGATTTATATCCACATTATCACACAGCAGCGTTTACCGCGTAGTGACTAAAAGTTCAGTTTTTGAAGTCAGAAAGACCTGGTGTGCATGTTGGCACTAGCAGCCAGTGCAGCCTTGGAGCAGTTAACATCCCTTATCCTCAGTTTCCTCATCTGGAAATCAAGGGTCATATCGACCACAGAGTATTGTCAGAAGGATGACACAGCTCAACCATGTACAGTGCTTAAGCCAACGCCTAGAATATACTAAATACTTCATACACGGTGGCTATTAATCATTGAGGGCTCCTGCAAAGCAGCAAAGGCAAGGCTCCTACTGTCTTGTTCTTAAAATCAAAGTGGGGCGTTGTTCTTATTCTCGTGCTTCCATTCCCCAGGGCGATTGTGCAGCGTCCTTTTACTAGAATTTTCTGTGGCTGAGGCCGAGGGTGCTGAATTGGCTACACCCCACACCAGAGCCGACCCCTCCCCCATTCATTCCTCCACTATCAGGTCAGTCTGTGTGTGGGAAAAAAGATCTGAGCCCTTTTCAAAACAGATCTGGGATGGGGGCTGGGGAGGAAAAGGAGGGAAGGACCACACCAAATGAAACTCTTTGATCTAAAAAAATGCCCACCTCACAACACACACACACACACACACACACACACACACACACACACACACACACACACACACATTTGGTGTCTCTCCATCACAAGTTTTCCTTTCTGAGGCCCCAGAGACAAAGATAAGAACACTGCTGAGAGTTTCTGCCTTAAAAAATATTAAAAATCACAAAATTGGATAGAACGATCTCAGCTCTCCCTTAGCCCATAAAATCACAAACAGATTAGGACCTTGGAAGTATTGTAGAATGATAACAGAAACTTTAATGTTTAGAAAAGCTACCCACTTGGGAGGAATAGATGGGACGAGGGCTGGAGAAAGGGCAGAGCTCCCCAGTAGCAGGATAGTGGTCAGGCAGACTGCCCCAGAAACTCAGACAAATATAAACAAATATCCATGCCCACTGTGATGATTTTCTTTCAAGTTTTCTCAGCTCTTCACAAATACTCCTTCTCCTTTGATCCGAGTTTCTTCTGAAGACCAAGGGGAAAGATGGAGTAGGCTTCCCGCTGCTCTCACCCCATTTTATCTCATTAGAGCCACTGATTAGGAGAAGGCCACTTGGCTGAGGAGCTGCATATCTCCGCTCCTGGAATGCGCTCTACAGTATCCTCTGTCACGGGAAGAGTGATGGCTTCTCTGGAGTGTGAAGATAAACAGATTTCTCTGTCTGCAAAGCTTGTTCCCAGCTCTACCCGCTCACCCTTGCTCTGGGAGGACCCTTCTGGCCATCCTTTGCTTTAAAAACAGCCCCCAAATATGACAACCCTGCACCCAGACTCTTCCTGTGGTCCCATATAATTGTCCTCTGAGTGTCCCAAGGAAAAGAAGGGTTAGCACTACTCAGGCTCGTGGGAGGGGGCAATGCCAGGATAAGCTGGCTCAATAAAAGGTGAGCAAACAGGAAAATGGAGGAGAAGGGAGCATTAGCGCACAGTGGTTCTCCGAAGTTAGAATTGCCACATGTGGCCGGGCAAGGTGGCGCACGCCTGTAATCCCAGCGGCTCTGGAGGCAGAGGCAGGAGGATTGCAAGTTGGAGACCAGTCTATGTAACTTAGAGAGACACTGTCTCAAAAAGTAAAAAAAAGTGGGCTGAGGGTACAGCTCAGTGGTCCAGCACTTGCAGAGCATGCAAACTCAAGACCCTGGGTTCAACCCCCAGTACCGCAAAAAAAAAAAAAAAAAAGAAAAGAAAAGAATTGCCACAGGTGCTGGGGACTTACATGGAGCTTGCAAAGTCTCTCTGGACACCACCTGTTCCCCTCCTCTTGCAGCTGGCTGGACACCTTTTCCTGATGGCCTCTTCTTCCTCCACCACTAGAGGGGCATCTCTGAGGCCCCAGAGAGGCATCTGCTTGTTTTATTTGCTGTGACTTAGTGGCAGGCTCACGTGGGAGTGGAGAGCAATTGCCTGGAAGGGGCTGGATTATCATGCAACTATGTTCTCATAATAGTTGAGTGAAAACGTGATGTACGGGTGTCTCCATCAGGGAGTACTTGTGGTAGGTGGCAGTGGGACCTTTGATTAGGAGAAGCCATGCTCCTGTTCTCAAAATTCTTCCTTTTCAGGGCAGAAGCAATCAGCTTTGTTGTCGGGACAATGACAGTTTCCTACTGGTGTGATCTGAAGCCCGGATTTAGCCTTTCAAAGAGGAGGCCCCACATAAATCAAAGGAATAAACACAGTCCCTTAATGGAAGCACAACATGTAAATCTCACGTCTGGTGGTGGTGCTGATAGAGAAAAGCACAGCCCCAGGGCCAGGTTAGGAATCTTAAACCGATAACCTTCTCAAAATAGCCAATCGGGTCAATAATCCCTGAGCAGCAGGTAACAAAAGGCCGCTTGATGCCTTGCAGACAGGGCTCCCCGCCAGGGGCCCCTGATGGTCACGAGTGCATTCCCTGGTGTCTTCGTGCTTTTGTCCCAGATAAACCCCTTGAGGCTCTGTGGGTTCCCTCCTGGCGCCAGCTCCCCAGGCAGGTGAGGGGAGGGGAGGAGGGGCAGGAAAGCACTCTGCAGGGCAGGGCCGAGGGAGGAGAGGCAGGGGGAGGGGGGGCGCTCACTCCTCCTGCTTCCAGACTTGGGAGCAAACTGACCACCCCAAAGAAGGCAGGGGTGTGTGAGTCCTGCTCCCCAAGGGTGGCAGGAGAGTGGCTTTGGGGGCTTGAGACGCCTCCTCCCTTGGCCTCCTGGAAAGGAGCCTCTTTCCAGCTGAGTTCAGGCAAGGAAGGAGAGGTGTGGGCCTTACCTCTGGGCAAAAGTTGGAGCGTGGACGTGGGCTCAGGCACCCATTTTTGTGTCTCCTCTCTATCTCTTTGACACCCAGCACCCTTGTTTGTGCTCATTCCCCAGAGCTCAGCTTGAGTCCAGCTCTTTCCTGAGTCGCCCCTCCCAGTCCCAGTCCAATTTGCGATTTGTTTGTATACTTGTCTGTCTTCCTCTAGACCTTAGGGCCCTTGAGGTCTAGATGCTGTCTATCTGGCTGGCCTTGTTGGAACATAGCAGTCTCTCTGTGAATGCTGAATGCAGAAGTGAAGAAATGAATCACTCCCAGGATGTCTCTCCAAAGCATCCCTCCTTATTCCAAAGTATCTTCATCCTCTTCAGTTAACATTAGACAGTAGACCCTGAGAGGGTCTTCCAGGTGTCTGGTGTTCTAGTGAAGGACAAGAGAATGAAGGCTAACACATCAAATGCTCACTATGGGCCAGGAGCCGTGGTATGTGCCTATGATCCTAGTGACTTAGGAGCTCAAGTTCAAGCCAGAGGTAGCCTGCGTAACTTAGGGAGACCTTATCTCAAGGTAAAATATTAAAAAGGGGATGGGTATGTAGCTCAGTGGTAGACTGCTTGCAAAGTATGCACAAGGCCCTAGGTTTAGCCTCCCACTACCAAAAAACAAAATAAAAGTAAAATAATAATAATAATAATAATAATAATAATAATAATGAGCTGGGATTTAGCTCAGTTGTTAGAGCACTGCGCTACAGTGTCTGAGGTCCCTAGTTCAATTCCCAGCACCACAAAAATGGGAGAAGGGCCTGGCAATCCACTCCCAAGGCAATCCCAAAACTGTCAGCCAATGAAAATCCTATGATGGTCGCTATGAGTAGGATACCGACTCGACGGCACCTAACAACAACAACAACAACAACAACAACAACAATAATGTTGCTGGGCATGGTGGTTGTTGTTGTTAGGTGCCGTCAAGTCATGTCCAACTCATAGTGACCCTCATAGGGTTTTCAATGGCAGATTGTTTCAGGATTGCCTTGGAGTGGGTTGCCATGTCCTTCTCCCATTTTTGTGGTGCTGGGAATCAAACTCGGGACCTCAGAGACTGCAGAGTGGTGCTCTACCAACTGAGCACGGTGGTGGACACCTGTAATCCCAGCGGCTTGGGAGGTGGAGGCAGGAGAATAGCAAGTTTGAGACCAGAGGCAGTCTGCATAACTTAGTGAGACCCTGTCTCAAAAGGTAAAAAAAAAAAAAAAAAAAAAGGGCTGGGGATGCAGCACTTGCAGAGCATGCAAGTGTGAGGCCCTTGGGTTTAATCCCCAGTACCATAAATAATAATAATAATAATGATGATGATGATGATGATGATGATGATGATGATGATGTTCACTATAAGCCAGATACTATCCTGAGTACTTTATATTTGCTTGACTTGATCTTACAACTCTGTGCATGATTCTTGTGTTGGTTAGTTGTTTGTCACTATGACAAGATACCTGAGATAAGCAACTTAAAGGAGGTTGCAGAGGTTTCAGTCCATGGTCAGCCAGCTCCATTGCTTTCAGGCCTTAGCAAGACAGAAACATCACAGCGGAAGGGCATGATGGAAGACAGCTGCTCACCTCATGGCAGCCAGAAAGCAGAGAGAGGAAAAGGCAGCCAGGACAGGGCTTACCCTTCAAAGACATGGCCCCAGTGACCTACTGTTATGGATTGGACCTAAAGGTACCCTGAACGTCATGTGGTGCTATCCTAGGAGGTTAGGGAACCTTGGGAGGCAGGATCTAGCTTGGTAGAAATGAGTCACTCAGAGCGGGGCTTTGGATGTTTTTACCCAGACCCCTGGTTCCAATAAACTCTGCTTCTTGATCGCAAAGATGGTAAGTTGTCTGCTATAGATCCTGCAACATGTCACTGCCATGCCCACCCTGCTGCTATTATGGACCAATTCTCTAGCCTGTGAGTCCCCCAATAAATAGCTCTTCCCCCATAAGGTTGTCTGTTTCTCTGCCACAGTGACATGCCACGTAATACACCTGCTTCCTCCAACGAGGCCCCATAATAGCCCATTCAGCTACGAACTCATCAATGGATCAATCCCTAATCAGTGGATTGAAATCCTTCACAGCAACATCTAGCTTGGTGTCTACACAGGCACATCTGAGATACTCTCAATCACAAGTGTGGGATAAATGTTAATCAATGTGAAAATATTTTTTACATATGTAGACAATCCCTGATGTATATATTATGACGATTTGCTTAATGATTTCTCAACTCCATGATGATGTGAAAAGATACACATTCAATAGAAACTATACTTCAGAATTTTGAATTTTGATCTTTTGCCAAGCTAGCAAGTGAACCGCAGTTCCCAGTCAGCCACGAGATCAACAAGGTCAGCAATGGATACTCCACAGTGTATTGTGTTGCTTAACTATGGTTGGTAGGCTATGTGTATCAAATGCATTTTTAACTTATGTTTTTCAATTTACAATGGGTTTGTTGTTGTTAGGTGCTGACTCCTGGATTTAATCTCATCATAGGCTGAAGAGCATCTGTATAAACAAGAATGCCCTATATCTTAGTCCATTGATGCCACTATCACAAAATACTGCAGACAGGGGAAATTTATAAAGAACAAAAGTATATTCATTTATAGTTCTGGAGTCTGGAAGTCCAAGAACGTTTGGTGACTGGTGACTTCTAAGATGTTACCTTGTTGCTTATTTCTGTGTCCTCACTTGGCAGTGGGCAAAAGGGCAAAACGGACAAATGCTGTATTCTTACATGGCAGAAGAGATGGAAGAGGGATCAACCCACTCTCTCTAGCCCATTTCTAAGGGCTCTAATACCATCCAGGAGGGCTTCACCCTCATAACTTAATTGCCTCCTAAGGACCCCACCCTTAATACTATCATATTGACCATCAAGTTCCGACACATGAAATTTTGGGAACACATTCAGACCATAGCACTCTATCTGGCTACATATGTGCACAGCCTATTGTGAAAAATCAGACTAAGATTTGAATCAAGTAATGGAATGTAGAATGAAGACAGTGGGATGAAAGACCAGATCGCCTTGCTGTTGGAACCTGGGAGAACTCTGCCTGGAGCGCACGCAACACAAATCAGATTACAAATGAGTATAGCCATCCCGTTTGCTTTTCTGCTCAGCCAGGCCCGTTGCGGAAGCCGGGTGGGTGGAGCTTGGGGAAGAGCAGCCAGCATGGAGAGAGCCAGCAGTATAAATCTCACCCTCAGTGGGCCATGAGTGGTTCCAGCCAGCCAAGAGCAGCCAGGAGGCGGCAGGTGTGCAGGGAGCCCTGGTGCCCAGCTGCAGAATTGTACTGCTTGGAGAAGGCTTTTCCTTAATTATGCTTGGCATTTGTTCTGATTACGTTTTGGAAGTATTTCCTGTGGCAAAGCAGCACCATGATATTTAGACATTTAGAAAATATTTGAAAGTGAACTGAATGTCTTATTCCAGGATATCAGCTGCCAGATCAGACAGACCATGTGTCCATGGGCCGCAGGCCAGCCAGACGCTTCTGGGTGCCCTCCTCCCACAGCCTGGCACAGGCTGAGACTGCCACTGTGGCTGTGGGGTGCAAGGCCAGGTTCCAGCTATGCCTGGAGTTTGGGTTTATTTAGTCTCAGTGTCCCATTCCGTCTGGACAGCTCGAATCTGGCCCTCTTCCTCGTTGTCCCCAAGGCAACGTGCCCCACAAGCATCCTCTCTCCTCCCTTCCTGAAGGTTCTTGTTTCTCAGGCTCCCCACTCGCCCAATCAAACTGAGAGGCAGTAAGATCGTATGACAGCTTGTGATTAAGTATCTCCTGTGGGTATAGAGAAAATCTGCCTGACTCTAGGGAAGGCTGCTGGAACTACACAGTGAGGGCAGGGAAGGCCTCTCAAAGCAGGGGGAAAATAAATCTGGCCTGGTTACTGAGAACTCAGACCCATCAGATCCTCAGAATAATCGTGATGACCATGCAGCAATTGCTGGGCCAAGCACAGCACTTAGCAGTTTGCATATACCTTGTTCTTCGTGTTTCATCTTGGCAATTAACACGCCTGTTTTGTACACCTCTGCATTCCTAACCACCACAACAGATTTTGGCACATATTAGGTGCTCAAAAATATTTGCCCAATAGCTGAGAGGTAGGCATTGTGACTTCTCCTCCACAGTGGAGGAACTTAGGTTTGGAGGGACTTACGGAATCCAGAATAGAATTATGACTCAAACTCAGGTCTTGCTGACCTGGACAGAGCTCCAGCTCTTCACCACTACTGGTTGGAACCTTCTGGGTTTTAAAAAGGTCAGTGTCCAATGCTTGCAAGTCTGTAGATTGGGATAAATTCTGGGACACACCTACTTGGTATACTGGCAAATTAAACACAATAATCAAAACAGTTTAACATAATTCCTATCATTCTCCTTCCTTCCATCATCACCCTTCCTCCTCCTCCTCCCCTGTTTTTTTTTTTTCCTTCTACTTTCTCTCTTTCTTTCTTTTCTGGCAAAGTGTCACTATGTGGCCCAGGCAGGCCTTGAACTCAAGATCTTCCTGCCTCAGCCTCCCAATAGCTGGGATTACACATGTACACCACCATGCCAGGCTCCAGTTCCTCTCTCCCTCTCTTCCTTCTCTTTTTTGCAGTATTAGGGCTTGAATCCAAGGGCTCACACATTCCAGGCAAGTGCTTTATCCCTGAACTACACCTCCAGTCCTTTATTTATTCTTTTTCTTTATTTTTTGAGACAGGGTCTTGCTAAATTGCACAGGCTGTCTCTGGCCTAGAACTTGTGATCCTCCTTCCTCAGACTCCCAAGTCACTGTGATTAGAGGTGTGTACCATGGCACCCAGCTTTTAACTCCTTCTTGAAGCTACCTCTCATCACTGTAAATGCCGAGGGTTTCCTCTTGGCCCCTTTCCATCTCAGACACGCAGCTGGTACACAGTTGCTACTTACTGAACATTATCTGAGTAGGTATTTTTTCCTTACGTGTTGCTCATAGTATATTTCTTGCATTTGTGAATGGCTTTTTGCTTGTACTTTTGAATTGCTATTGAACTTTTGCACATGCGTGTCTTGGTGTCCCAATTAGACTGTAAGTGAGGTCTCTGCTCATCCGGTTATTTAATGTCCTATCCTCCCTCCCATAACCAGGCTGAGACTAGCACACTGCAGGGGATCACCAAATCTAACACGAGAGTCCAAGAGTCTGTTCTGAAACTCTCCATGGGGAGAGTCCCCACAGTCACCCGGGTCTTCTCTTCTTTCCACTACTAGCTCTTTCTTTCACCTGGTCTAATGCAGGGCCCTGTGCCAGAGGCTGAGCTAGGAAGGAAGATGAGAAAAGCCTGTGTCCTGCCCTCAGAGGGACTACACATGGCTGCTGGCATGGACACAGGCATAAGTAACCCTAACTTAAAAGAGGAACAAATCGCTTCATTAGAGAATCACGGATGAGGCTTGGCAAACATGTCAGCGGAGGGAGCGATTGCTTCCAGCTGCTGGGATCAGGCAAGGCCTCCTGGGATGTTCACTGTCTGATGCCACTCACCCCCATCGAGAAGAGGTGACCTCGAGATACTTCAAAGGATGCAGTAACTAAGCAGATAACTCAGCAACTGGAGACCTAGCCTTGCTGGAGGATTTTTGCACTTATTTTATGTTGCAAAGTGAAATCCTATTTTAATGCCCGTGTGTGTGTGTGTGTGTGTGTGTGTGTGTGTGTGTGTGTGTGTGTGCATGTGCACACTGGGAGTTGAACCCAGAGCCTTGTGCGGACCAGGTACGTCCTCTACCACTGAGTTCTACCTCTAGCCCTGGAATCTTGTTTTAAATAATTGCACTGAGTAGCTAGAGTTCAGAAAGAAGAGGCTTGGACGGACAGCCTCCAGCTTTGGTGATCAGGGAAGAGGTCATTTTGGAATGAAAGGTTTTAGAAGCCTGGAGAGAACTGAAGCTACACTGGAAGGATGTAAATTAGAAAAGCTTAATGAGGAAATGGAGATTTGCACTCATGTATTCAGCAGATGTTTGGGTCCAACCATATGCCAGGCAGCAGGATAGACATTGAGGAGACAGAGATATACAAAATAAACATAATCCCTGTTCTTTGGAACTAGCAGCCCCTATGAGTCCTCTTTCAAGAGAATTGGAGCCTGGCACTGTGGAGTGCACCTATAATCACGGCAAGTGAGAGGCTGAGGTGGAGGATCATGAGGTTGAGGCCAGAGGCAGCCCATGCAAATTAGCAAGACCCTGTCTCCAAAGGAAAAAAACGGGGGAGGTTAGGGGTGCAACTCAGTGGTAGAGCACTTGCCTACCATGTGTGAGGTTTGAACGTCGTCCCCCCCACCCAGGACTGAGGAGCAGGGGAAGAAGAAGAAAATTGGAATAGGAGGGCAGCTTTTGTTTGCTGTTTTTAATAAATAGAAGACAAAGAAGACCAGGGCATAGTTTCAGGCTGGACAGACAGTTAGAGCTGGAGAGTTTGGAAAAAGCGGGGGGAGAAATAACTAAGAGTGTACAATCCTAGAGGAGATTTGGCCTTGCTAGGATGCTTAAAATCCTGCGAAGCTTCTGCTATACACTTCTTGTAAGCAATCTCACTCCATCCTTATGACATCCCATAAGGCGGTTGTTATTAGAGATGAGGAAACTGAGGTACAAGGTCAGCAAGTAGTTGGCAGCGGATGGGAAGCCACACTTTGGAGGACTGCACGGTGTGGAGGGAAGGTGGCCCGGAAGATAATCTACCATAGCCGTGCGCGGTGGTGCACGCCTGTAATCCCAGAGGCTTGGGAGGCAGAGGCAGGAGGATCGCAAGTTTGAGACCAGAGGCAGTCTGTGTAATTTAGCGAGACCCTGTCTCAAAAAATTAAAAAAAAAAAAAAAAAGGGCTGGTGATGCAGCTCAGTGATCCAGCACTTGCAAAGCATGCAGGCACGAGGCCCTGGGTTCAACCCCCAGTACAGGAAAAAAAAAAAAAAAAAAAAAAAGGTAATCAACGGTGTAAAGCTTGCTCCAGCTGGCTTACGGCGTGCCCTGTTTCACAGTCTTCTAGGTCAATGTGTTCCTGAACTTTCCACGAAGTTTTCAGCAGTGCAGGAGGGGGAGGGGGAGAACTTCCCCCACCCAGGCAGCTCCAAGTCCACCTGCAGTACCGCTGTGGTCCAGATCCAACCCAAGGACCAGAGCTGCCTGCCTGCCCCTCCTCACCTTGGGCCCCACAGTGGGTCATCCTTGGGTGCTATTGTTGCTTCCTCAGCAAGTCCCTGTTTTCCCAGTCCATTCCTGTGTGAGGGTCACTGTCTTCTCCCAATGCAGTTCTGACCTTCCTGAGCTACCGCAGTGCCCAGCACATAGGCAATGTTCTAGAATGATTGACAACACTTTTCATTTCTGAAGCACTCCGCCCAAGTGGTGTATGGAAAGAGCACAGGTTTTGGGTCAGAGAGACCTAGACTTCAGTTCTCTTTCCATTACCTGGGAGCAGCATGACTCAGGACAAGTTATTCATTCCCTCTGAATCTATGTCCCCAACTAAGAAGGTGACAAAATCTCCTTTATATGCTGTTGTTATTGTTAAGTGCCAAGGGTTTTTAATAGCTGATTATTTTGTGATTGTTTTTTGAGGTAATGGGGATCAAACTCAGGGCCTCAGAGCATACAGGGCAAGCACTCTACCAACTGAGCTAGACTCCAGCCCTCATACACTGTTGTTGTTGTTAGGTACTATGGAGTTGGGTCAGACTCATAGCAGCTCTATGTACAACAGAACAAAACACTCCCCAACACTGTGCCATGCCCAGCACTATGTCTGTGCTTCTCTGCTATTCATGGGGTTTTCAATGGCATATTGTTTGGGGGGATATTGTTTTGGGAGTGGGCTTCCAGATCTTTCTCCATTTTTTATGATGCTGGGGATCAAAACCAGGACCTCAGAGAGTGCAGAGCAGCACTCTACCAACTGTGCTAAACCCAGCCCCTCATGTTGTTGTTGTTAGGTGCCGTTAAGTAGGTATTCGACTCATAGCAACCCTACGTACAACAGACAAAACACTAATGTCAGTGCTTCTCGGCTGTTCACAGGGGTTTCAATGGCTACTTTTTGGGGAGTGGGTTGCCGAGTCCTTCTCTGAAGCCTACAGTGCCTGGTGTTTCCAAGTTGTTTCCCATCCAAGTACTAACCAGGTTTGACCCTGCTTAGCTTCCAAGATCTGGCAGGATTAGATGCCACAGTGCTACGGCTGCAGGCTACTGTAGTGAGGATTAAATCAGAAAGCCAATACCATGCATTAAGTACCTCCTTCCTGGTACCTTTCCTGTAAATGTTGGGTTTTTCCGCCCTTGGACACATTTTAATAAAGCATTTCCCCCAACAAGTGCCTGTAAGATGGGCCTCCAGGTCCTCATCCAGGCCTGTGGGAACATCTCAAAGAAAGAAGCAGGACCTCAACCACCTTGAGTTTCTCAGAAATTCAATCAGATTTGCTTCTTAAACCTGAGAGGCCCTACATTTGACAGGCTGCCACCAAAGGCGTCTGCCTCCCAGAAGTGTGACTTTAAGGAAGAGAAAGAACTTTCCTTCTCCAAGCACAGAGCATGGGATTGATGAAATGTTTAAAAAGCAGCAGCAGACCCCCTAGGAAACTTTTTTTTCCGCCCAGTACTGGGGGTTGAACCCAGGGCCTCGTGCTTGCATGCTTTGTAAGTGCTGGACCACTGGGCTACACCACCCCAGCCCATTTTTCTTTTTTACTTTTTGAGACAGGGTCTCGATAAATTACACAGACTGCCTCTGGTCTCAAACTTGCCATCCTCCTGCCTCCGCACCGCTGGGATTACAGGCGTGTGCCACTGTGCCTGGCATCTCCCCTAGTAAACTTAATTGTTGGTGGCGTCATGAGATGCTGAGCTTTCAGAACAGGACTCCTTCGTGAGACCAGGAGAAAGCTAAAACCTCCACAAGGAAGTCATCCTTCCATAAGGAAAAAAGTTGAGACCATGACAATGTTCTTGTCCCCAAGCCACTTGTTCCCATTATGCAGACAGGGTGGAGGCAGAGGCAGAAGGGAATGTTTCCTTCCCAGCAAGAAGACAAGCCTCCAGTGGGTGTGCAGAACCATTACTGACAATACCACGGTCCTCAACTATCTCTGAACCCTGAAAAGTCAGGAAGATGTGGGTTTCACATGTAAATTTCAAAGCCACGTACAAAGCACTTGGTTAGCTGGTAATGAAGAAAAATGATTTTACTTAATAAGAACTACACGGCCATCGATGAGATTTGACAGTGTGAGATGTGATTTCTGTAGCAATCTAGAATAATCAGGTTAGCTCTAATAGCAGGGACCAGAGAGGAAACTGCTCTGCCTGCTCTGCTTTCTTTACCCATAAATAAGGAATCACTGTGGCGTTTTCAGATGCTTTTTGGGTGATTAAAAATCTTTCATGGGATCTGAAAGCAATTTTTTCTTCCCCAAAGTGTATACATCTTAAACATTCTGCTGAGCTTGGTACCAGAGAAGAAAATTTTGACAACCTAACATTCAAAGGTCAAAACCAGTCCACAGAATAATTAGATTTAGCCTCTTAATTTTCCAGCCTGACAAGCAATAAATGTTTAGTGCTTACGTGTGTAACGGAGGTAGAGCATGCTAGAAGCAAAGACCCAATAATGCCTTTCTGTGTTCTGCTCGAATCTTAACATTATTTACTTTCTATGAGAGGAAAGGCAGAATAATGTATTTGAATCTTAACTATTTCAGAAAAGTAATCTACTTGCCCCTCCCCCTCCTCTTCCTCTCTTCCCTCCTGTCTCTCTCCCTTCCTTTCTTCTTCCTCCCTCCCTTCTTTTCTCTCCTCCTCCTCCTGTTTCTTTAGCGCTTGAGAAAAGTTGAATAGGATACAGTTAGGAAATTTTCATTTCAAATTCACTTTATATATCCAGGATTGGTCTTGGGTAAAATTAAGAATTTGTTCCTATTGGCCTGAAGTCCTTTTCCTGCCCTATTCAGTCTGCTCACAGTAACTGGAGAAGACTAGAAAATCACATTTTCTGGGCCTCTCCAGCCTTGCTGCCAGAGATCTGAGCCTGCAAAATTGTATCTGTGATCCCCTATGTGGCAATTAGGCAACCGCCAGCCTAAGTGGCCATTTGTGCCTTCTGAATAGCATGCAAATGGCTGATTGTGGGTGCAATTCAACAGCACATGCTCTTTGGTATCTGCAGCTTTGCTTCTGAGGAACGGGAAAGACCATAGTGGGGAAGTTGCCCCCCCCTCCTGCCATTCCTCAGTCTCTTTCCAGAATACTGATGACTGTCCAAAGGAAGTCAATTTTGATGTGTTGGAACAAGTGAAAGAATGGAAAACCCAGTTATATCTGGGAAACATCAGCATCATGATTTTTAAAGTTAATTTACTGGCAGCTGTTATACAGGCCAGTTTTCAGGCTCCTTTTCAAACCTGAGGGGAGATTAACAAATGGTCAGCCTACAGCTCTGCCGGAAACATGAATCAGTGGTGCCACCTCCTGGCAGAACCAACACGGGGGAAGACTGGGAAAAACATGGTGGCCATTTTGTTCAATTTCCAGAAGGTTCAGAGCTGGAAGAAATCACAGGGCTTGATCTAGACCACGCCCCTTATTTCACAAGAGAGGAAACTGAGGCCTGGAAAAAAGCATGACAAAAACAGTGGCAGAGCTGAGTCTGAGGAACTAAATGAAACAACATCGGTTGAATCCTCACTAACGGGTGAAGACTGCAAAGAAAAATTACATCCTTCCAATTCTGTGAGGAAAACCTATTTTCTCTCATTTTCCAGATAAAAAAAGTGAGAGTCAAGAGAGGCTTAAGTGATGGTTCATAGGTGATAGAGTTTCCCTCGCCTTCTGGACTTCCCAGCAGCCTTTCATACACATGAGCATCAGATGCAACAGATGTTAAACCTAGGCTCCAGTGTGTCTGGAAAAATGACGCCATATTGCTCCAGAGCGCTGAATGGAACAAGCCCTTTTCTGTGGAGAGTGGAGTGGGGAGGAAGTCCTCAGGGAGCAGTGGAATGGACTCCCAAGAAGGCAAATCAGTAAATAACATTTATCAGACACCCTGTTCTCTCCATTAGTCTCTTTGCAAATTCCAATCAGTGTCTTATTTGGAAAACATAGTTCCCATTATGTGGAACACAGTAGAGAGTTAATGAACATCTCCTCCTCCTCCTCCTCCTTCTTGACAGAGCCTTGCTATGTAGCCCAGGCTGACCTCAAACTCAGGATAACTCCTACCATAGCCTCTCAATGCTGGGATTACAGGTGTGTGCCAAGCTAGGTGGCATTTATTAAATAGATTGCTGCAAAAGGGAATTTAGAGATCATCTTCCCATCCTTTTTTCTCTCTCTCTCTCTCTCTCTCTCTCTCTCTCTCTCTCTCACACACACACACACACACACACACACACGCACACACATGCATACACACTTCCTCTCCAGTTTCTTAGGCAGTCTGAATATCTCCAGAAGTCTCACTGGCTTCAGAGGTGGCCTGTTTTCAGTCAGTTCCTATCATTAAAATCATTCCTCTTTTATCCAGTTTGTCACCTAACAGTTACACTCCTGGGGCCTCACTGTCACTTTTCGAGTAACACTGGACCTTCCTGTCTTCTACAGAGCAGTGGTCAAATTTCCACAGTACCCCTCTCCTTAAGTCTTTTTCACCTGGAAAGTTTCCTTAAATCTCCTTGATTCTTTCCCCTAGGTCCTTCATCAGTTGTCCATTTCTCCTCAGGCAGCCCTATCCCGGGTCATACTGTGGCCCCAGCACCCACTCAGCCTGCTGAGAAGACTGGCCGGGGCCAAGCAGACAGAACACCCAGGCCCAGCACTGCCCACCTCTGGACTGTGTGTGAGACAACAAAGCTTCTCAGCCAGCGCCGGTAGCTTGCGCTGAGCACTCCTAACGGACGCGGCGGCCTGCTCTGTACCTGCGTCTGTGCTCCCTGCTTTGCTAACACCTCCTCCAATCACTGGGAAATTCTGTGTTAACTGCCCTCTGCCCCAGCCCTCATCTGTAAAGTGAGGCCACTGGACCCAATTACTTGTCTTCCTTTCAGGTCTCTGATGTCAGCCGTATTGGCATCACCACCACAGTCCTCAGCGCCTACACTGGACTCTCTAAAAACAGTGGTGACATTTTTCTTCAATGATTTACAGTCATCACTGCACTTGATTTGCATTTTAATATTTTCTTTCCTGGAAATCATTTTCATAATTGCTACAGGTTATTTTGGAGGGGAGAGAGATCAGGGTTTGTGTAGAATCTATTCCAGCTGAGTTGGAGAATACTTCCTTTCTAAATCATCTCCCCTTGTCCCTTGTCTTCCCCTTGCCATCCATTCCTCAGGCTGGTGAGTGCAGGAATAAGTGCCTGAGATGTCAGCTCCCATCACCTGGCTGTGCAGAAAGAACTGGGAGACGGGCAAGGGCGGTAGTGCAGGGCGCTGGCCACTATCCACCACGCCATGGGACAGGGACCACACTGGGTGTGTTGTCTGATGGCCCAGATACAGCCTGGGCCACTAAAGAGTATCAGGACATCTCCAGGCTCCTGTGTCATCATCTGTGTGGTGGTGGGGTGTGGTGACCCCCCGTCTGGCCTCCCCTGTGAGACCGCACGGGCAGGTTAATGGGGATTTGAAACACTGTGAAGAGGCTGTGCATGTCAGAATCAACTTCAAGATTATGATACCTACTCTTTGCATATGATGATGATTCTTATGACCAAAATGATCATTATTTACTACAATTGGGAGCTAGTAGACGCGGAACATGGTCTTTCTCGAAATATTTTCACATGGTTAGAATATACATGTATTTGTGCAAGTACTGCATTCATCATGAAGAGGAATGAACAGAATTTAAAGTGCATAATTAATCTGGGACAAGAAACGTTTACTATCTTCCTAAAGGGGAAAAGCTCCCATTAAAGTAAGGGACAATTGTCAGGCTTTGGCTATTCAGATCCCACTATTTCTTTCTTTCTTTTCTTTTTACTTTCTTTTCTTTTTCTTTCCCCCAGTACTGACTGGGGGTTTGAACCCAGAGCCTGGCATGTACTTTGCAAGTGCTCTACCACTAAGCCATCCCCACAACCCCTTTTTATTTTTTATTTTGAGACAGGGTCTTGCTAAGTTACTCAGGTTGCCTCTGGCCTCCAACCCATGATTCTCTGGCCTCATCCTCTTTAGTTGTGAGGATTACAGGTGGGTGCCCCATGCACAGCTCAGACCACGCTTTCTCTGACTTTTACTTCTAAGCCTCTGAAAAAGACTTAGAAGGCTGAACTTCACAGCGCAGCCCACCTTCAGGGCTTGAGGCCGCCACTAGGAGCTCTTGGATCCCCCTTGGGCAACCAAGGGCAGCAAGTGCTCTAGTGGCTGCCACTGCCTGGGAACAATCATCAAAAGGGAGAAGAGACAAAAATATTTTAATTGCCTTGTAACCTCTCCTTAGCTGTGAAACAAGGTGGCCTTTACAGCCGCCCCCCAGCGAGACTAAACACTGGGCTAGGCCTGTTTTGAATGGAAAGCTATAAAGTGCCAGCGTTTAAAAGGAGCGCTACTCTGTAATCACCACGGCTATTTATAGAGCTCATGAGCTCCACTGGCTTGGGCCATGCAGATTCTCAGCCACCGCCTTTACCAGCTGGCCCTGTGCAACCTTCGGCTGGAGGAAACCTGGGTCCTGAGACACTGCAGTCACACACACAGGTGGCCCAGGAGGGTGCCAGGGCCCCAGCCCTGGCCTGAGCTACTCCTGGGCCAGGCTGTGAGGGAGGAAAGTGAGGCCAACAGATGATTCCGCCATTTCTTCGTCCTCTCTCATACATACATTTTATTATCCCCTTGGGAAAACAATAAAATACTTTAAATGTTTAAAACAGTTAGTAGCTGCTCCTACCAAAATCGAGCAGCTCTCAGATTGTCTTGGTTCTAGCATTACAGACTGCCCAGAGTACAGGTGGGTTCCTGCTCAGTCACTGCTGGCTGACAGACCTCTTCCAATCACACTTCTAGAACCTTCACTCTTAATCGTGAACAGAAATCCAAGCAGCACCAGGCGGTTGGCTAAAATGAATGAAACAGCCAAACAAATAGAAAAATTGTTTCTAGAGGGAACAAAGATAATTCAGGGACCCATAGAGGACTTCAAACACCAATCTGGGAATAGTATGCTTAGAAGGGATCTTTTCCATGAAACAGGAACAGGATACTGTAAAAATTCAGTAGGAGATAAAAGAAATCTCCCAGAAAGTAAAATGAAAAGACATGAAAAAGTAGAATTGTAGAGGACCACTCCCATGAGGTCTAAATTCAGTCTCCTAAATTTCAGAAAGAATGAATCACAAATGAGAAGGGAAATTTTTGAAAGGGCGAATATGAGAAAAATTTCCCACTGGACACCACACACCTACCTATAATCCCAGCTATTCTGGAGGATGAAGCAGGAGGATTGTGAGTTTGAGGCCAGAGGCAGCCTGTGCAACTTAATGAGACTATCTCAAAATGAAAGAAAGAAGGAAGGAAAGAAGGAAAGAAGGAAGGAAGGATGAAAGGAGATAAAGAAAGGGCAGGTGGGCTGGGGGTGTAGCTCAGAGGTATGGCACTTGCCTAGTATGCATGATGCCCTGGGTTCAACACCCCACTACTGAGAAAGAAAATAAATTCATATCTATACATAGCATGGAAGTTCACAACACTGAAAATGAAGATCCCAAGTGACTCAAAGGAGAATAAGACAGCACATCTACAAAGACAAGAGTTAGAAAGACTTTTATAACCATAAATGTTATAATAGGACAAAATCCTCAAAATTCTGAGGGTGACAGATTATCAGCTAGGAAGCTGTACCCAACAAAACTATCATCTGAACATGACAGTAAATTCAAGACACTTTCAGATGTGTAAGGACTCAAACTACTTCACGCGGTCCTTGCTTAGGAATTTACCTTCAGGTGTATTCGGGGAAAATGAGAGAGCAAATTGAAAACGCTAGGGTCTATGACGGCTGGGATTTAGCTCAGTTGGTAGAGCGCTGCAGTCTCCGAGGTCCAGAGTTCAATTCCCAGCACCGCAAAAATGGGAGAAGGGCCTAGCAATCCACTCCCAAGGCAATCCTGAAACAGTCAGCCATGGAAAACCCTATGAGAGTCGCTCTGAGTCAGATACTGACTCGAAGGCACCTAACAACAACAACAACAAGGGTCTAAGACTGTTTTGCAAAGTTATTTAGGTTCGTTTTTTTTTTCTCACCCCCCTCAGTGAAGTTATTTTATTTGCAATTAAAGTAGGTTAATTTTTTACTGTTTCATGCCACTGTGGGTTCCTCCTGCATCCTGGTTGATTCTTAATGTGTGTTTGGGAGGTGGGGGTGGTGTCTGTGAATATTTTTGTGGTTCTAAATCAGAGCCTCCGGCTGGGATTTAGCTCAGTTGGTAGAACATTGTGCTGCAGTCTCTGAGGTCCCGACTTCAATTCCCCGCACCACAAAGATGGGAGAAGGACCTGGCAATCCACTCCCAAGGCAATCCCGAAACAATCTGCCATTGAAAACCCTATGCGGGTCGCTATGAGTCGGATACCGACTCGACGGCACCTGACAACAACAACAACAACAAGTCAGAGCCTCACAAAAAGGTATATTCAAAGCTGGGTGTGGTGATACACACCTGTGATCCCAGTCCTTCAGGGGGATCATGAGTTCAAGACCAACCTTGGCTTCATAGCGAAACACTATCTCAAAAAACAAAACAAAGCAACAATAACAAAGAAAAAAACAAAAAAGATGAGTTCAGAGAAGTGTGGCTCCCTTCTCATCCACATTATCCCACCCTTTCCTCCCTTCTGGCCCACCCTCTGTAGGTGATTGTAGTTCCTAGGGTTGCCATAATGAAGTGCCTCAAACTTGTTGTTGTTGTTGTTAGGTGCCGTCAAGTCAGTATCCGACTCATAGCGACCCTCAAACTAGGTGGTTTAAAATGACAAAAATTTATTATCCATGGTTCTAAAGCCTACATTTTTTTAAAAATTTTTTTAAAATTTATAAATAATAGAAATTTATTTCTCATAGTGGAGGCTGGTAAGTTCAAGATCAAGGCTTCAGCAGGACTAGAAGGCAACACCAGTAAATGTTACAGCTCCTGGGTGGACCTTAGGTATTGGGACCCTTAACTCCTACAGTGATTAGTGTCATAACTCTCAAGCCTAGGTAGTCTGAGACCCTTAGCCCTCAACAGTTAAAGCCTGCATTTCTGAAATCAAGGTGGCTGGTAGGGCTGGGCACAGTGGTGCATGCCTATAATCCCAGTGACTTCGGAGGCTGAGGCAGGATCACGAGTTCAAGGCTAGGGGCAGCCTGTGCTATTTAGCGAGACTCCGTCTCAAAATACAAAATAAAAAAGGGGCTGGGGGTGCAGTTCAGTGGTAGAGCACTTGATTAGCATGGGTGAAGCCTGGGTTCACCTCCCCAGGATGGAAAACAAGCAAGCAAGCAAAGAAAAAGTGCTGGTAGAGCCACATGCCCTCTGAATTCTTCCTGGCTCTTTCTCACTTCTTTTTCAGGAATTTTTGTCATTCCCTGGCTGGCAGCTGCATCATTCCAATGTCTGCCTTTATTGTTCCCTGGTATTCACCCCGTGTCTCTGTATTTGCCTGGGTGTCTTCTTACAAGGACATCAGTCATATTGGGTTGGGGGTTCACCCTACTGTATGACCTCATCCTAACTGATTATATCAGCAATAACTCCATTTCCAAAGAAGGTCACATTCTGGGGCACTGTGAGTTAGAACTTCAGTATATTGTTTTGGAAGGTGGGCACAATATTTTCTGTATTTTCTTTTGTACAAAGGCATCTATATCTATATATTTTTTCTTTGTATATATAATTATATGTGTGTATATATAATATATATACACACATATATGTGTATATATATATATACATATATGTGTGTGTGTATATATATATATATATATATATATATATATATATATGTGTATGTATGTATCTTATATCCCTTCTTTCTTACATGTAGGATCCACAATGTAGATGATCTTTTAAATGTTAGTTTTTCACCTAACAATATATCCTGGAAGTCATTTCATATCAGTTTTATAGAGATTATTCTCATTTTTTTTAAAACCTGGCACAGGGTATTGAACCAGGGCCTTGTGCATGCTAGGCAAGCACTCTCCCACTCAGCTATAGCCTCAGCCCTTCCTCATTCTTCTATAGAGCTGTTTAGTACACATTTGGGAGATGAGACATAGTTTATTCCATCCCCTATGTTTGAGCATTTAGATTTGTAATTACCTGAAATTTAGCAATGAATAACTCTGTGTCCATGCATTTTCACATTGTTGGGAGTCTATCTTGAGGACCAATTCCTAGAAGTGGTGTTACTGGGTTAATCTGGATATGTCCTTCCCTTAGGTAGCACTCCCACCAAGCAATGTATGAAAATGTCTTTTTCCACACAGCTGATGAGATAGATCCTTGTACTGTTTTTTGTTTTTTTGTTTTTGTTTTTTTGCTGCTATAGATAAGAAATGATATCTTAGTTTTGTTTAGTTAGCATTCTTAAATTGTGGATGAATTTTTTCATATCTTTGAAAAATATCTTGTCCATTTTTCTATTAGAATTTTGGTCATTTGTCTCATAATTTTTAAAAATATCTTCATTGAGATATAATCTATACACCATAAAATTCACCCCTTTTAAGTGTATAAGTCAATGGTTTCAACGTGTTCACAGAATTATGGAACCATCAAACATAGTCTTTTTAATTTTTATTTTTTTAATACTTGGGGGTTGAACTGAGAGCCATGCACATACTTTGCGAGTGCTCTACCACTGGGCTGCACCCTCAGCCCATTTTTTAATTTTTATCTTGCCAGGCCCTCATGAAGTTATGCAGGCTGCCTCTGGCCTCAAACGTATGATCCGCCTGTCTCAGCCTCCCAAGTTGTTGGGATTACAGGCATGTGCCACTGTGCCTGGCTCAAACACAGTCTAAGTTTAGAACATTTTCATTACCCTCAAAAGAAACCCTATACCAACTCTCTCTTCTTCCTCACCCTGAGCTCTAGGTTTTCACGACCTACTGTCTCTCTGGATTTGCCTATTCTAGACACTTCATATAAATGGAATTATATTGTGTGCTCTTTTTTGACTGGCTTCTTTTACTTAACATAATGTTTTCAAGGTTCATCTATGGATGTATTTATATTTCATTATTATTATTACTGAATAATACTCTGTTATATGAATATACCACATTTTGTTTATTCATCTTTAGGTGATGGACATATGGGTTATTTCTGCCTTTTTGGCTCTTGTTGATAGCACCATTTTCATCCCTCTCTCCCTCCTTCCTTGCTTCTTTTCTTCCTTCATTACTCTCTTCTTGCTTTCTGTGGTGCTAAAGATTGAACCCAGGCCTTGCACGTGCTAAGCACACTTTCTACCCCTGAGCTATATTTGCAGCCAAATAGCACCATTTCTTAAAAGGTCTGTGATTTTTTTTTTTTTTTTTTTTTTTTTGCGGTACTGGGGGTTGAACCCAGAGCCTCGCGCGTGCATGCTCTGCAAGTGCTGGACCACTGAGCTGCACCTCAGCCCATTTTTTTTTACTTTTTGAGACAGAGTCTCGCCAAATCATGCAGACCGCCTCTGGTCTCGAACCTGCGATCCTCCCGCCTCCGCCTCCCGAGCCGCTGGGACTACAGGCGTGCGCCACCACGCCTGGCCCAAAGGTCTGTGATTTGAGATATTGGAGATGCCACCTTTAACATCTGAGTTTTCCATAGGTGGTGGTTGTTTTTAAGGGCCGTTGAGTCGGGTCTGACTCATAGCAACCCTATGTACAACAGATGAAACACTCTGACACTGTGCCATGCCCAGCCCTATGTCAGTGCTTCTCTGCTATTCATAGTGTTTTCAATGTTGGATTGTTTCAGGAGTGGGCTGCCAGGTCCTTGTCCTTAGCCTGCAACATCTGGTATTCCCAGGTGGTCTCCCATCCAAGGACTAAACAGGCCAACCCTCCTTAGCTTCCATGATCAAGTGGGATCAGATGTTCTGGGCTGTCTACTCTTTTTATTAGTGTATGTGTCTATTTGTGTTGTACCACCACATTTTTAATTGTAAAGGATTTATAGCATATTTTAATGTCTGATAGGACTAGTCATCTCTGGTAGCTTCTCTTGAGTGTCTTCCTGGCTATACTTGCATTTGTTTTTCTATGTGTACTTATTTAAAAAAATTTTTTTAAATTACTTGGGGGGCTGAACCCAGAGCCTCACACATACTTTGCAAGTGCTCTACCACTGGGCTGCACCTCAGCCCATTTTCTATTTGTTTATTATTTTCCTCTGAGTCAGAGTCTCACTAAGTTACTCAGGCTGCCTCTGGCCTCTAACTTGCCAACTGAGACAAATCCCAGCCAGGTATCATGTTAGGATTTTTTAATTAAATTAGAATGACAACTTTGTAATGTTGAATCATGCTATGCAGGAATAGGAGGTGTCTTGCCATTTGATCAAGAATTATTTTGCATTTTTCAGTTGTGTCAAATTACATTTTATTTATTTATTTATTTTTTAGGACAGGAGGTTGAACCTAGGGCCTCCAGCTTGCATGCTTTGCAAGTACTGTACCACTGAGTGGCACCCCATCCCTCCCCCCTTTTTTTTTGAGACAAGGTCTTCCTAAATGACACAGACTACCCCTGGTCTCAAACTTGCGATTCTCCTGCTTCTGCCTCCCGAGTCGCTGGGATTACCTGTGGAGGCGTGTGCCCCCATACCCAACTCAAATTTCATTTTAAAGTTTACCTCTTAAATTTTTAAAAATTGTTTATTTATTTTTGGTGCTGGGAATGGAACCCAGTGCCTCACACAGGCTAGGTAACCATTCTACCACTGAGCTATGCCTCCAGAGCCCATTTTTTATTTTTCATTTTGAGGCAGGGTCTTGCTAAATTGCACAGGCTGCCTCTGGTCTCGAATTTGCAATCCTCCTGCCTCAGCCTTTCGAGTCACTGGGATTATAGGCTTGCGCTACTGTGGCTGGCTGTACTTGTTTTTCCACTGATTCAGGGGCTGATTTTAGGACTGTGATACACAACACCATGGAGACAATGTGTGTTAGGCTCTCTGCTGAAAAGCTAATCTGCCTCACCTAGTGAGATTTTAAAAGCCTGTAGTCCAATTGACCAATGCCTTTGATGAAATTTTTATCAATGTCAGCTGCAGAGGGATGCTTTGGGCAGTCAGGAAATGCCAGGGATCCAGGGTTATTTTCTTTTTTGGATCTGCCTCTCAGTGCTCTGCAGGAAGCCAGATCTTTCCCACCTAAACCATAAAATTTCTTGAGAAAGATAAACAGCTTCTCTCTTCTTGAGGTGAGGGAAAGAGACGCTGATGTACCCATGGAGTTAGAGATCTGAGACAAATACTTCAGACCAGAGTGGAGTAGAAAAAGAAACTGAGCAGGTAAGGGATTGCATCCAGGACAGAAAAGCCCTTGTGATGTGATGATAGGGATTGGTTTTGCTGCAGAGAATGGCACATACATATACCCGTCCTTTCTGCCCTCACATGCATGCACACAGAGGGCAGAAGGTGGCAGAAAAAAACATCAGGACACAGAGAGTGGAAAACTGAGAGGGACAGAACAAAGTCCCTGGCAAAGTGACTCTTCCTAAAGATTCCTTACCAATCCCCCTGGTAAATCAAGTCTGGGAGTCTATGCCCAAGGCACCTTGATAGATTAGCTAAGTAGTCATAGTGTTTATTCAGAAGATTTTACCCATTGCTGGCATTTAAGTCCTAATTTTAGAACCCAGTAAGGTTATATGAAAAAATACAATTCTGGCTAGTTGACCCTGTCCATTAGTCACTGACTCAGGGAAGGCTAGCATTTAGTTTATTTACACCCTTTCAGCTGGAAGAGAGGAAAGGACACTGACTTTCTGGCTGATACTCCAAATAGAGGGGTTACTTCCAATCCTCACCTGCAGGTCAGGCCTGGTGAGATTAAGGTGAGTGCATTAGGCCTGGACACACAGCCGTGCAGTTGTATAAACCGTGGGTCAGGAGACCACCCAAAGAGGCTGACCTCATTTCTAGATCTGCTTCTAATTTACTAGGTGACTGATGGGAAACCCTTGCTGTGTCTTGTTTTACCTTTCTGAGCTATCAGATGAGACCGATCACGTGAAGCTTCCCCACTCGACTGGCATTTAATAAAATGAGACAGTAAATGGAAAAATACATTACAGAGAACGAAGAGCGCTATCTAAGTCTAAGAGTGACTCAGTGAATTCTGTGTACCGGGACTCTTAAATGTCCTAATTAGGAAGAAAGGGAACAATTAGATTGCTTTCAAACATATTTGTCATGGGTTTAAAAAACATCCACTCACTTAGTGGCTGAGTCACCCTTCCAACCGCAGTTGTGTGTGTTAGATCATTTTAAAAGAGCTAGGAAACCTGTTTTCCACCAGCCCCAAAGACTTCCAAGCCCCCATAACTTGGCAAAGCGGCTTCGGAATGAGGCCATCCCCACATCGCTGGCAGGGAAGGCTGGGGCTAAGTGAAAGGAAAAAAGTTATTGTCACTCTGGAAAAGATTCTGTAGGCTCACAGAAGCAGTATCTGTTCTATTTAACTAGGAAACCAATATAATTTTGAAAAACCTCACATTTCTGCCTGTCCCTTTTGGTGTCAGCATATTTGTGCTCTGTGTTCCTGCCCGTGAACAGTAAGCATCTTTTGAGTAATTCAATACTTGGAAGCATTTTGTGGCATAGATTCGTGAAATGCTTTTCCTACACAAAAAGCCCCAAGTGAAATCTCATGCAGATTCAATAATTCAAATGGTGACCTGTGCTGGGATGACAACGTGCCCACCCCGGATCCTCTGTCCTGGCCATTTCTTTGGGTCTGACATTGGCATCAAGTAAACGGAGCCCAAGATAAGACGGAAAGACAGGAAAGTGGGCCTGCAGACTTAGCCCTGTGGCATCCAATCCTGTCAGATCTCAGAAGCTGAGCTGGGTCGGGCCTGGTTAGTACTTGGATGGGAGACCGCCTGGGAACACCAGGTGCTACAGGCTTGGGAGATGGACCTGGCAACCCACTCCCAAAAAATCAATCCGCCATTGAGAACCCTATGAATATCGGAGAAGCACTGACAGTAGTGTTTCGCCTGTTGTACTCAGGGTCTCTATGAGTTGGATACCAACTCGATGGCACCTAACAACAACAATAGACTTTTAAAGCTCTTTCCAACCTAAGGGAAGTATCCCTTTTCCTAACCTCCATCACGCAAGAACAGGTCTTAGCTTTTACTAGAAATACACTTGGGGCCAGGAGCCTGTTTTTCCTTTTGTGTTATAATTCAGTCTTTTCGGTATGGAAGTGATAAGACCTGTTTGCTATGACCATCAGTCATTAGCAAATAGGTGCACACACATCAAATTGCTTTCAAATCTCACTGCTCCTGCTGGGAAGGCCCACAGACTACATTTAGTCATTTGCGGGTACGAGGGCAGAGAGGAGGGGCTTTCTCCCCACCTGACCTACTCTAACCCTGGCAGTCTCCTGGTCTCCACCCAGCTGAACAGCTCGCTCCCCACTCATTTGGGCTTGTGAGGCCTAACTCAGCTCTGATCTCCACCTCCTCTTCTCTGGGGGCCTCACAGCCCATTCTCATTGTGCTGCTTCTGCTCGGGACCACCTGGTCCATTTCAGATTCCCCACCTCCTGAGTTTTCCCATAGAGTAACTGGGCTACTGCCCAGCAGTAATGTTAGCCCTGGGCCCAGGCGCTGGGGTTTGGCCAACTTCCAGCCCCCTGATGCAGTCTCAATGCCTGAGATGTGGAAGTTCAGAGCAGCTGGAGTGCCATGGCCTGCGACGCGGCAAGCACAGAGGAGTGGGGACCAGCACAAGGGTAGCCGGCAATGGGCGCCTAGGCCAGCAATGCAACACAGGCCGCGCACAAGCGTGGGCTGGAGGTCAGCCCCCGGTGGGACAGGGCTCCAGAGAAAACTAAAGGCGGTAATTGTTGTGGTGGTGCCCGACTCATAGCGACCCTCATAGTGTTTTCAATGGCTGATGGTTTCAGTATTGCCTCGGAGTGGATTGCCATGTCCTTCTTCCCATTTTTGTGGCGCTAGGAATTGAACCTGGTACCTCAGAGACTGCAGGGCGGCGCGCTACCAACTGAGCTAAATCCCAGCCCAATGGTGGTAATTAGAGGTCCTGGAATACCCAATAAAGAGGGAAGAAAACTATAAAAAGCTTGGCTTGTGGCTAGAATTGATTTTTCTGGCCAAACCAGTGATGCTGTTTATATCTTTCCCCAAGGACCATTTCGATTATCCTGTGAAACATAAAATGTAATAAGATCTACTTATCAGAAGTGAGGTGGTGTTTGATAATTCACCTGGCTTGCTTCTTTTGCTGCACATATGCTATGGGCTCCTCAGGGGCTCACAAATGTTTTTTGTTAAGCCCCCAAACTACCTATCTTGGATGGTCTGCTACCTGCCCCATGAGGCCAGAACTTTTCAGGGTCAATAGTCCTGACTGGGTATCAGTGGTGGTGCCAGGACTCAGCACTTGCCATTAGTTTTCTCTGGAGCCATTGGAAGCTTAGGTGTCAGCATAGACCCCCCATCTTTGCCCCTCTTTCCCCTCTTGTCCAGCATCAATGTCCCATTCAACTTCCCCAGTGATCCATTCACGCCTCTCAAGCCTGCCTTTGCTGCCTCGTCTCTCACCTGCCTGATGGGATACGCTCTCAACTCCCACCTGGGCTCAGTCCTGCTGCCCCTAAACAGGTAGAAGGAGCTTCCTGAAGTGCAAACAAGTCGTACATGCTTTGGTTTATGCATTTTGAATAGCTTCCCCATTATTGACATGACACAGCTCAGGCTCCTTTCACAATCTATTTCTATTTTTCCAGCCCAATATAATCTCTGCTGTTTCACCCACTGGGAATAACTCATAATTATTTCGGAGAAGTCCCTTGTTTTATTTCACTCAAACTTGCTTTTCCAAGGGCCACACGCACTGCTGAAAATTAGAGGGCTGGTTCCAGTTCAAAGCCTTCAGCTGGACGCAGCTCCCAGCCAGGAGCGCTCCATCTGCAGCCTATTAGCCTCTTGATCGCATTTTGTTATTCTCCTTGCAGCAGAAAAAACAAACAGATGCCTCTCCCACAGTCTCTGCCTTCCCCTCGGTGTCAGAGGTTTGCTCCCAGGTGACCCCCTGCAACCCTGGGGAGCTCCTTCCTCAGTGGTGCCTTCCCTCCCAGTTGTCCTGACTCATCACCACCGTTTCTGGCTGTCTCTGACAAACCACCCTGGTCGCTGACCACCTACCCACTGTGCTGGCGATGGGCTTCCGAGGTCCCGGACCAAGCGCTTCAGGTTGCATGCTGGTTTCCAGTGATGGCTGCAGGCTGTTACTGAGCACTGTTCCCAGGACCTTCAGTGTGGACACCTTCAGCATCACTGTGGGAACAACCTCAGTACTAGGCAGCAGCGCTCAGTACAACTCCTCTCCTGCAGCCGCTGTGGCAGACACAGGTGTGAGTTGGGGGTTTAACCCACTTCCCCATAATGCACTTCAGCCTTCCACCCAAGCTGCCCCTGGCAAACATATCAGCTAAGTGAAAGCGGTTTCCCTTCCAACCAGACAGCCATCTTGAAATTTCTAAGTGTAAATTTTGAAATTGCCAAAAGACTATTGGAGTGATGCTTGGCTTTTTATTGTTAGGTGCTGTTGAGTCTGACTCATAGCGACTCTATGCACAACAGAAGGAAACACTCCCCAACACTGTGCCACATCCAGCACTGTCAGTGCTTCTCTGCTATTCATAGGGTTTTCAATGGCTGATTGTTTTGGGATTGTTTTGGGAGTGGGTTGCTAGATCCTCCCATTTTTGCAGTGGTGAGGATCGAACCCAGGGCCTCAGATGGCACAGAGTAGCACTCTACCAACTGAGCTAAATAAACTCCAGCCTGTTTTTTTTTGGTTTTCAACGCTTGGCTCTCCTGGAGGAACTTCCAATCTCTGAGGCTGCCTAAAGGAAGCAGGCTAAATTGGTGCATTGTTAGCTCCTTCTCACTTTCCTTATGCAGTTTCAAAGCTTGGCCTTACTCCCATTTATTCCAGTGCTGTCTGACACGGTAGCACCAACCACATGTGGCTCTTTTAAATGTGGCCAGTGTGAATTGAGATGTGCGTAAGTACAGACTGGACTTTGAAGACTTAATATCAAAAAACTAAAAGTAGTGCATAACAATTTTATATTTATTGCATGTTAATACAGTATGTTGCATACATTGGGTTAAATACAATATATTATCACTATTAACTTCATGCATTTATTTTTACCTTTTAGAATGTGGGTACTAGAAAATTTAAAATTACAGTCTGTAATTGCCTGCAGTCTATCTACTAGATAATGCTGAACTACACTGTGTCAGGGTGAGGTCTCAAAGGTGTCTTTTTTTTTTTTTTTGCGGTACTGGGGGTTGAACTCAGGGCCTTGCTTTTGCATGCTTTGCGAAAGCTGTAACACTGAGCCACACCCCAAGCCCATTTTTTCACTTTTTGAGACAGGGTTTTGCTAAATTACACAGACTGCCTCTGGTCTCGAACTTGGGATCCTCCTGCCTCTGCCTCCCGAGCTGCTGCGATTACAGGCATGCGCCACCGTATCCGGCTTCAAACATGTCTTAGTCATATTTCTCTTAATCACATATTTCTCTTTCCCCACTCGCCAACCTTAGCAATGCCTACATTAGTAGTTAGAGGTCTTGACAATAAACCCCAAATCGCTTGTCACATTGTCCCCACACGGCAATGGGGTGACCACAGATATTCCAGAATCCTAGTAGGGACTGACTTAATAGAGCTTTCTTTCTTCTCTCCTCACAATTCTTTGGAAAAGATATACAAGAATAAAACATCACTGAATTCCTCCTAGCCTAAAACCCCACACCATCAACATCGACTCACAAGCTTTACACCATTTCAGCGAACAGCAATACTAAAAAAGCAAACGCAGTTGGCGGTGGGCCATTCATCATCGAGAGCTTGGTTATCCCTTTGGTTTAGCCTTTGGAGGCTAAACATAAGATATTTCACTGTCATCAAGTCTGGAAGAGTATTTATGCTACACTTGGACTAATGCCCAGTGACTGTATTAACAAAGTCATTAATCTGGATCATGTTTTCAAGGCTAGCATTGGTGAAAATCCTGTTTGTTTAAACTGAGATTATCTTTAGTTCACTGTGCTTATTGCCTTTTATTAGAGAAAATACACTTGACTTTCTCATTTATAAAATGTACATGTGAAAGAAAAACTACTCTCAGGAAGGCGTGGGATTTGTCTTGGTAATAATTGACTATTTTTCACATGAGAACTTAAATCAGGGCCTAAATCATGAATTGAATGTCAGTCATGAACCCACAGTTATGGATTTAATCTCTGGTTAACTTCACAAGGAGAAAAATGTCTGCTCCAGAGCTGCATGATTACAGAGGAACTTTCAGTTACTCCGGCATAAGAGGCCTTCCCTTGCCCTTTTCTCTGGAGATTTAAAGCAGGTGTAAACACGTCTACGATAAATGCCCAGCAACTCTGAGCTGTGAACTGCTTTCTTCCCTTCTTGGCTCTATTTTGACTCAGGCATACTTCCTGCTCCTGAGCATGATTTCACTGGAAAGAATACCAACCTTTCAAGCAAATAAAAAGAGCAGCTGTGGCCTTTAATTCCTCTATAAAGAAGCTCATAAGGATGAGTTAAGTCTAATCAGGTCATTTCAACATGGATCCCATTGAGAAAAACAGAACCAGGTGCTTACCTGACAGCAGGAACTTGTAACTTTACCGTGACTGAAGCTCAATCCTGGTGATATTGTTAGGTGCCATCGAGTTGGGTCTGACCCATAGCAACCCTAGGGCAACAACAGGACAAAACTCTCCCCAACACTGCCATGTCCGGCACTATGTCAGGGCTTCTCTGCTATTCATATGGTTTTTAATGGCTGAATTGTTTAGGATTGTTTTGGGAGTGGGTTGCCAGGTCCTTAGTGGTCCTTAGGATTGTTTTGGGAGTGGGTTGCCAGGTCCTTCTCCCATTTTTGCCGTGCTAGGGATCAAACCCAGGGCCTCAGAGAGCACAGAGTAGCACTCTACCACCTGAGCTAAACCCAGCCCACGGGTGATGTTAGCATTAGCTTATATGGACTTGTGTTGACAAAGAATGGAAAACCATACTGCACATTATAAAATTAGACATTGAAGTGTTTTTCAAGCACAATCTCCATGATCCTGACTTTCCCATCCTTACCTTTACCTTGTGGGAGAGGCAAAATTTTCTAGGAATGCTCTAGGAAAGAGTTATGCCCCACCCATTTCTGCGGTTTGTGGTAAGATCTTGCTCCCATGACTGTGTTCTGCATGAGGCATAACTGATCTGCAAAAAGATACATTATCCAGGTGAGCCACACTCAGTCCAGTAAGCCTTGAAAAGCAGAAAATTTCTTTACCTGGGGGCAGAAGAGAAAGCCAGAGAGATCTGAAAAACGAAGAGCATTGTTGGCTTGAGAGACGGAGGACAAATAAAGAGGAAAATGGGCCAGGTTGAAATGATGAGTTCCTCTAGCAAATGTCTAGCAAGAAAACAAGGACTTCAGTCCTGTAGCTACTAGGAAGGAACAAGGCTCTGCCAACCACCTGAGGTCTTGGGAGATTTGAGCTCAGCTAGTTGACACCATGATTTCAGTCACGTGAGACCTTAAGCAGAGAACCAAGCTGAGCTCGTGTATGCTTCTGACCTACAGAACTGAGAATAATAAATGGGTAGTGTTTCTAGTTCTCGTCTGTGGCAATCTGTTGTGCACCAAAAGAAAACTAATACACCTGGGTAATTTGTTGAGTTCCATAGCTTTTCTTTTGTTGTTGTTCATAATCCTGAGTTCATACGCTGTGTGGCTTCAGGTAAATTACTTGTCTTGAATCTATAAAACCTGCCTCACTGAGTTTTTATGAAGGTTAAATGGGGTCCATATAAAGTGTTTACTACAGAACCTGACATTCAGCAGGCTCCCAATGAAGCTACCCCTCTGCATGTATATTTACATAGTCCCCAGTGTCTACCTCAATACAGAGCTTCCCACTTCCAACTGCAGTTCTTGAAACAATGCTGCTGTTGTTAGGTGCTGTCAAGTCAGTATCCGATTCAGCAACTCTATGTACAACAGACGAAACACTATTGTCAGTACTTCTCTGCTATTCATAGGGTTTTCAATGGCAAGAAACAATGTAGGTCCTCAATATTTGTGCCCTACGGACTGTATACACAGACAGTATTCAAGTTCATATTCATCAAATATATGTATTGTGAAATGAACCTATGATAAAGATAATATACAAAGTAGTCTCTGTCCTCAGGCTTCCCGGAAGTATGTAGGAGAAAATCCTGGAAATGAAGAATGATGGTGCAACAGCATTCGTGCTAGTATGTACCAAATGCTGAGACCATGGCCCTTTTCCACTGGGTCCAAAGTAAGTGATTTACCAAGCAGAAATGAGGAGTGAAAGCATTCCAGGCAGTAGAGAAGCAGAATAATTTGCAATGATTAGGTGCTGGGGGAGCCTGGTTTGGGCAGAACAAAGGGTATCTGAGTGAGGTCTAATAAAATTTTATGTAGGGACACGCAAATCATTCTTTTCACATGTCATAAGGTAGTATTATTCTTTTGGGGTTTCCCTCAAGCATTTAAAAATATAAAAACCATTTCTAGTTTGTGGGCTGTACAAACACAGGTGGGGGCCTTCATTTCCCCTGACCTCTGAGCTAGATGTCAGATGGCTGCGGGACAGTGATGTTTGATGGAAGGTGGACCGAATTCCCTGCCAATGGGCTTGGGCTTCCTGCTTCTGGCTCTGGCCATTGTCTTGCAGTAGAGTAACCTGGTCAGATTTAAAGGTATGTCCAAAATCCAGTCCATTTGTATTTTTTTTTTTTTTTTTGGTCTATTGGATATTTCATTATCAACCAGATTTTTGAAACAAGACCTAATCTGTAAGGTGAAGACTGACCATCTGTGGTTGAGTTTAGAATCACCTTAGTTTACTGGATATAACTTCAGGATCGTCTTGAGAATTAGAAAACCTCACCTAGTATACTGGCTTGAAAACCTCTCTATGTAAAAACGAGTCACAGTTTTATTTTTAAAATTAGAGTAGAACTTTATTTGTGGAATTGAGATTTTTAAAAATGACTTTATACTTTAAAGTATGTAATAAATTTTGGTACATTAGTTTGGATATATATTTACCATATAAGGTTTATAAAAAAAGCAACAAATAGCTTATAACCAAAATGAATTGTTTAACTTGATATGTGTGGAATAATTTCAGCATCATAAATAAAAAAATAAAATACCATTTAGATTTGCAATTGTAATACAATTTTACATCTGTTAAATTTTTTGATTAGAGAAAATATAGGCTAAAATGATGTGCTTATATGGTAATTTCTAGAAAAGTATGTCGTCTTTGCTTGAAAATGGTACTGCTGACCCTCCAGCAGCTGGATGCATTTCTGTCTGGGATGAGGGGCTGTGTTGCTCCACACAGGTTCCTTCCAGACCTCTGCCCCCACCTGGAGGATCAGGGGATGATGCCCTGTGGCTGGAGGTGGTGGAGGGGGTCTGGTCTCAGGAACACCAGGTCCTATCTGAGTCACAGGATCATCCACATGCATATGAATCCAATGAAAAGAAAGCTTGGTGTTTTCTGATAGCTATGATTTTTCACAGAAGTAACAGTTAAACAACCATGTGAAGTTCTGCTTTAGCAAAAATAGTTTTCACATTCAGTTCCATGTCATGAGGACATTTCCAACAATGCATTGGCCCACATTAATACTACTTTGCTGATGTGGAGAAAGTGAATTTTGATGGTAAGATCCACACATAGATACATATACACATGTACATATCAGGATGCATTCAGTATTTGGTATGTCCCTACCTCCTTTCTACTATAAGCCACTTTACTTTCAAATGCAGTGATTCTTTTTTGGGAGCACAGTCAGTGTGGGCATCTGATAGGACAAAATCTGAAGGCCATCAACAAAGCACTTTCCAACTGTAATACTTTACAAAGCACTGACTTTTCATCTCTCCAGAACTTATAACAATCTTGCATGGCAATAAGGGTGGACGTGGTTATTCTCATTTGACAAATGGAGAGAAGGAGCTCAGTGAGGTTAACCAAATTGCTTTGGTTCATGCAGCTGGGAAGTGATAAAATTAGGACTACACCTGGTGGCCACGCTGGACTGCTGATCAACCCCAGTGAAGATGCTGGGGAAGGGTGCACTGATGTATGGATTACTTTTCCTCAGTTAAGCTGAGGATGTTGTGTTGTAGAACGTGGTTGTGCTACTGTCATTTGAAACGTCTACCAGGTGCTGATAGGTACTCCTCACGTTAGACCCTAATGATGACCAGAAGTACTTTTTACAAGTCTCACCGAGCATTGATATGTATTTAAAAATGTTTATAACATATATTTACAATTATTCCTATATCATCAAGACACCATATTAAGCAATATGTATAATTTTTTATAACAGCATTTTCTATATAATCATTCCAATATAGGCATGAAACATATACATACAGTCTTGGCATACTTTATTTTTACGAGCACACTGGAACCTAAGAATACGCTTCCTTTTGCCTTATTCAGCTCACCCCTACTTTTGATTGTTTACAAATTCACTTATACATGTGTAAGTTCCTGGAGGATGAAGACTGAGCTAGAGGGCATTGCCACTGACAATCTTACCCCTGGACACTAGCACAGCGTTGTGCACACAGCAGGCAGTCAGCCAGCGTTTGCTGAATGCACGCACATTGTCTTCACGTACATCCACGTGGTTAAAGTTGGATTCTACCTGTAGCATTTTGCCTAAAGGGTCTTGGATTTATAATAAAATATCATTTCATAGTAAACAGTATTTTTAGAAAGCATAAGAAATGTGGTAACAAACTTAATACAAATTATGCATTTAACTACTCTTTGGTTATTTTTAACATATTATTTGGTTTTTTATACTAAAGTGATACTAAAAATATAAAAATGCAACTATAGAAATGAGCTTAATTTGTAAACATAATAAACCCTGTAAACATATATTTACTACATAATTGTGCAAGTGTAAAGAGTGACTAGGAAAGGCAAGTACTATACATTTAACTCAGTTCTTCAAGGCATATTTAGAAATACTGCTTTGTGGAGCTTTAGTTTCATGTTTGAAGAAGGAACTCTTCTAACTTCACTAAAACATGAAAACGTGATGACCATACCAAGGAACTCTAAGGATACATAGACAAGAGGAAGGCTCTAATACTCTTCACCCATTGCAGATAGGAATTTGCTTCACATGTTTTATGAACCACCTTGTTTAGCAAAGTTGCATATTAGCAAATGCCAAATACTTCTGAAGTGAAGAAGTAAACAATATTTTTTTTGAAAGTGAGTCAATTGACTAAAAATATAGGTAACACACTCTCCAAGGATTTTTTTCCCCCCAAACATCTTGGCAGTAAGGTGCATTAGGCAAGTCTATAAAACAATAAATAGCTGCAAGTAGCACTAAATATATTGTAGTTTACTCAATATTAAAGTATTTATTTTCCCAAATTTCAGTTTTCCTTCTCAAAAAGCATCAAATTTTCACACATGACACTTATCACAGACGTTTCACAGTTATAATTTCAGTAGTTTAAGAAAGAACTGCCTAGCAAATACTGTAAAAGAGGTAAATGTTAAGGACAAAACTCACTATTTCAGGCACACAGGACTGACATCCTATAGCATGAACTTTAAAGATAGAATGAAATAACTGTATGAATGTAACACATTAGTTAAAAGTGACTGAAATAATGGTAAAACTGGCATACTATGCTAACGTTTTTAATGATTTCCTCCAATATCTTGGAAAAGCCAGTGGCCATGTTTTAGTAGTTCCCTGGAAAATTTTAACTTGGGATTTTGCTTCTAAAACTGTGGCAGCGAAAACACCGTACATTTTTATTTTTAATCTAATCCACTCCATCAAAACCCTGAGTGTTTTCGATTGCCATCTGAAGTTTATCCCATAGTTCTTCAAATGATTCATAGGGTGGCAAGTCCAAGCGATTAAAGCTGAAAGAACAGAGAGGAGCTGGTTAGGAAAGACCAGCACAGCAAACAGCACCTTGGCACACACAATATGGCAGCTACCCGGGAGGATGATGTTTCAACGGCACAAACTTCATCTTACAGGGTAAAAGTCAAGACGCAGGACTGGACTCCAGCCAGGGACTGTCCCCAGGACTCCTTGGTCAAATCCTCCCTTCCCCACCTAGACTGCCAAATATGTGGGTTCCTCTGCCACTTTAACCTCCAAAAGCCCTCTTGGGACAGGCCTTCACCAAGCGATGGGGGCAATGCGAGGCTGACAGTATAGATGTGATAATAAGATGTGAAGAAAACTATGGGGCGTTACAGATCAGGCTGTCAGCATTGATTATCTGGCAGAGAAGGAAGATCTAAGTGAAAACTATGAAAGAAAGAAAAGTCTCTAAAATTGTCTGTAATGAAAGAGAAAGTAGTCTGCGGCTAACTGGACTTGGAGACCAGGCCCACCTGGTAAAGCAGCATAGGTTTCTAGGTCAGTGCCACTGACCTCTCCTCCACAGTTGCCCCCACACGGCACAAGTGGTGGGCAGACCTGCCACACGTGGACCAATGGTTTGAGGAACTTTGCTCTCTGAGGATCTGCTTGGTCAAGGGCGGAGCAAGTGCTTACCAGGTATGAGCTCTTGGCAGCTTTTCAGGGGTACCCCACTGTTCCACTGTAAATGACTGTGGTCCATTTGAGCCTGTAAGGAAGGAGAGTTGCTTTGGTTTTCAGTTACTCTTCAGGAATCTCTCAGCATTTCAAAACCCACTTTTTCCAATGGAGAATTTACAAAGTACATGGAGAACCAATCTGGCTTCTTTCAGCTCAAAAGACATGAAGCCTATTCTGTGCCTCACAGCTTCACTGACAAGCCATGAAAGGAGGGTGTCTTGTCTGTCATTTTGTCTGTGAGCACTGTCTCTCTCTCCATGGTTTGGTTTGTCTGAGGATGCTTTTGCCATTTGCTAGCTCTGAATACAACTGCATTTCCATATATGAGTTCTTTTCTTTCTTTCTTTTTTTGAGTCCCACTGAAAATGGCTTTAAGTTTTTTTGATTATATAATGAAACTAAAAAATCAAAGAAATAGAATGAAACATAATGGAGGATGTAAAAATCACTTCAAATCTCACCACTCTCTCTGGTTAAATACCCTGTCATGACTCTTACTGAGCACGCGCATATTCACATAGAGAATTTTAGGTGCATGATGTTATACAGTCTACTTTCTCTTTCATTACGGACAATTTTAGAGACTTTTCTTTCATAGTTTTCACTTAGATCTTCCTTCTCTGCCAGATAATCAATGCTGACAGCCTGATCTGTAACTTCCCATAGTTTTCTTCACGTCTTATAGTCACATCCAAATGTATGTGCACATAATTGCCAAGAGCAGCACAAGATATTTAATATCTTCAGTATTAGTTTTCTCAAAAGCATAATTTTTCACATATCACCCATCACAATTATGTTCACAGTTAAAACTTCAGTACTTTTGCCATCATTTTCTGTCACATGGTATCATGTATATATATATATATACATACACATATATACATATATACATATATGTATATGTATGTGTATATGTGTATATATACACATACGTGTGTATATATGTATATATATGTAGTGTATACATACACACACACACACACACACACGTATTTCTCTGCTTCTTGGTTCTTTCACCTAAATAATATAAGGTAAAAACTCCAAGTGAACTGATATAACTAACTTTTTATTGGCTGTATAATCCTGCATTGTATTTTTTTTCTTTTTTCTTTTTTGAGACAGGGTCTCTCTGTGTAGCCAGGCTGTCCTGGAACTCACTAGGTAGACCAAGCTGGCCTTGAACGCGCATCGATCCTCCTGCCTCAGCTTCCCAAGTGCTGGGATTACAGGCATGTGCCACCGTGCCCGGCTAATACTACATTGTAATACGAACATTGTAAAGCGGATCTCCTTTCTGTAACTATGTAAGAATTTGGATTTACCGGTATATTCCAACACACATAACTCTGTCTCTGTGTGGGGGATGTGTCCCCCAAATTCCAGTCAATAAAATCAGTGGATGGCTATCAGCCTGGGTTGTATAAAACAGGGAAAGTGGAGCTAGAGATGGAAAGGGGTAGTTGTCTGCCCTACCTAGATTTTCTCTACTAACTGGCTAGGGAAGGTAAAGGAAGGGGAGTAAGGTGAAATCACTAAAAAGGCAGAGGCTAAGAGTTCCTGGTAGTCTAGGAACGCGCAAATGTGCTAGTAGCAAAGCTAATAGCCTGAGTGGTGATTGTGCATAGACAAGTGGCAGCTACTCAACAGGTTAGGCAAACACATATACATGAAGCTTAAAACAAAAGATTCGCCAAAGAGAAGGCAGAGGGGTTGGCAAGTCCATCAGAGAGCAACAGTTTCTATTTGAAAAAAAAAAAAAAAAAAAAAAGCTTAGCAATTACCTGCATAGTTCCTGACTTCTAGTTTCCAGACAATTCTAATCTTATTTGTTGACTGAATAGGGCCCCAAATTTAGCTACATCTTTGCTTAAAGATTTGTTCTTGGTATCTTTTAAAGAAAGTCAACGTCATTTCAATACACAGGAAAAAAAAAATATTTTTTCAGTACTGGGGAATTGGGCCCAGGGCCTGGTACATATTTTGTAAGCACTCTACCACTGAGCTACACCAAAAGCCCGCCCCCCCTTTTTATTTTGGGACGGGGTCTTGCTAAGTTATGCAGGCTGCCTCTGGCCTTAAACTCTTGATCCTCCTGCCTTTGCCTCCAGAGTCACTGGGATTACAGGTGTATGCTACCGTGCCTTGGGGCTGGGATTTAGCTCAGTTGGTAGAGCACTGCGCTGCAGTCTCTGAGGTCCTGAGTTCGATTCCCAGCACCGCAAAAATGGGAGAAGGGCCTGGCAATCCACTCCCAAGGCAATCCCAAAACAGTCAGCCATTGAAAACCCTCTGAGGGTCGCTATGAGTCAGATACCGACTCGATGGCACCTAACAATAACACAACAGCTATCGTGCCTGGTTGTTGTTGCTAGGGGCTGCAAAGTCGGGTCTGACTCATAGTGACCCTACGTACAACAGAATGAAACACTCTCCGAATCTGTGCCAGGCACACAATCTTATTTATGTTTAAGTCCATTGTTGCAGACACTGTGTCAATTCATCTAGTTGAGGGTTTTTCTTTTTTCGTTGACCTGCCACTCTCCCAAACATGATGTCCTTCTCCAGGGATTGGTCCCTCTTGACTATAGGTCCAAAATATAACCAATGTGAGAAAAGTTGCTGTGATCTACATCAGAAGTAGGGTTTTTTTTTTTTTTTTAAAAAAAACAACACACTTCTAGTGTGTGAATCTACCAGAAAACAGAGAATCTATTTCATAGAAAACTGCATTAATACCAACTACCCTGAATATCAAGAGATATATGTGGTCTTATCTGGAGTCCTTTTATTACTGATGAGAAAGAACCACCAAATGAGATTCTCCAGCACAAAAGAAAAAAGAAAAAGACTCCAAGATCAAGTACGTTTTCAAAACTCCATTTTTTTGTGTGGCACTTGGAAGATGAACCCAGGGCCTCATGCACGTTTTGCAAGTGCTCTACCACTGAGCTCCACCCCCAGGCCCTCACATATACTCTGTGAACACTCTGCCACTGGGCTGTACCCTGAACTTCTTTTTAAATTTTTAATTTTGAGACAGGGTCTCGCTAAATTACACAGGCTGCCTCTGGCCTTGAACCTGTGATCCTCCTGCCTCTACCTCCCGAGTAGCTGGGATTACAGGTGTGAGCCCCTGTGCATGGCTGGTTTTTTTTTTTTAAACAGTAAAGGTTCTGAACAAGTCCCAAAGACATCTACAATAATTCCTCCTTATCCATTGGGGAGGGCTGGGATTTAGTTCAGTTGGTAGAGCACCGCTCTGCAGTCTCTGAGGTCCCGAGTTTGATTCCCAGCACCGCAAAAGTGGGAGAAGGACGTGGCAACCCACTCCCAAGGCAGTCCCGAAACAATCTGCCATTGAAAACCCTATGAGGGTCGCTATGAATTGGACACGACTCAACAGCACCTAACAACAACAACAAAAATCCATTGGGGAGTATTTTCCATGACCCCCCCAGTGGATGCCTGAAATGGTGGTTAGTACTGAACCCTCTATATCTGAGTTTTACCTACACACACCCTAAGAAAAAATTTAATTTATAAACTGGGCACAGTATGAGATTAACAATAATAACCAATAATAAGAACAATTATAACAATAAACTATAATAAAAGTTACGTGAATGTTGTCTCTTTTTCAAAATATCCATTTAATATTTTTGGACTGTGGGTAACTGAAATAGCAGAAAGTGGGGTATTATTGCATTTAACTTTTTTTTCCTCCTCCTCTCTTTTCTCTCTCTCTCTCTCTCTCTCTCTCTCTCTCTCGCTTCCTTCCTTCCTTTTTTTTCTTTCTTTTTCCCTTCCTTCTCTTTCCTTCTTTCCTTCCTTCTTTCTTTTCTTTCCTTTCCCTCCCTCCCTCCCTTTCTTTTTCTTTCTTCTTTTCTTTTCCTTCCTTCCTTCCTTCCTTCCTTCCTTCCTTCCTTCCTTCCTTTCTTTCTTTCTTTCTTCTTTCTTTCTTTCTTTCTTTCTTTCTTTCTTTCTTTCTTTCTTTCTTTCTTTCTCTTTCTCTCTGTCTCTCTCCCCCCACCCCCCTCTCTCTTTCTGTAGTACTTGGGGGTTGAACCCAGGGCCTTGCACATACTTTCTAAGTGCTCTACCACTGGGCTGCCCCACAATCTACTTTTTGAGTCAGGGACTTGCTAACTTGTGCAGGCTGGCTCTGCCCTCACTTGTGATCCTCCTGTCTCAGCCTCCCAAGTCACTGGGATTACAGGTTTGCACCACTGCACCCAGCTGTATTTAACTTTCTTTAGTTGGGCATTCCCTTGCCCATGATGACACTCTGTTTATTGTTTACCTTTATTAATGTTCTATGGAACTTTAAATGCTATAGTGAACCATTACCCTAGAGCTAATGTTTTTTCTGTAATGGAAGCATAGTGGGAATAGAATTTAAAGTTCAACAATGTAGAGAAATTCAAATCCTTGTCCAGTTTTATCCCTCACTATCTGATTAGAAAGTGTAAATATATTGTGGCTTACTTCAATATACGTAACTATATTACTTAAAAATCTTAATTCCTTTTTTCCTTTTAATTAAGCTCAACAGTGTGAATGATAGAAGCTTGAAAGCCAATAAGACATGAAAAAGACAATCAGCATTTTTCCATGTTTTAATGACCCACCGAAAATCCTTACCATATAGTTCAGCAAATCCATTCATAGGCACACGGGATGTGCCAGTGACGAACTGTAGTAATCTTATTCGCTTTTCTGAATCCATCATTAAAACAGCCTGGATAAGATAAAAACTTCATTTAGGGACTAGTATTGGAAAAAAGTAAAAAAATCAAAAATTATCCTGAAAAACATGCTATTAGAATTTAGTCAAAACATTAAGAATCACTTATTAAATTTGTATTTTCTAGTTAAATTCTCAGCATCGTTTATATGAGTGGTTTATAAAATTCTTGAAAATTTTGTTTCAAGGCTTCATGGCAATTCTTTAGAATGGCATGATAGCCTCATGAAGTAAAAATTTCTTTTCAGATATTAATCATGGTTTTTAAAAATTCCATTTATTGGGAGTGAGTATGTTCAAAGTACATTATATACATGCATAAAAATGCCATTATTTTATACAATATAAAAGTCTAAGAAAAATTACATTTATTGATATTTCTATATAAGAAAATTTACAGGAACCATGCATATGTCCCCAAGGACATACTGCAGGTTATTACAAGCTTTCTTGAGTCTTCACTTTAGTGAGATAACAAACTGTCTGAGCCTGCTATTGCCTTAAGTTTACTATATTCTGAACGCGTTCCTGTCTCTAAATATGTATGGAGGGTGGCCCATCCCCAAAGATGTAGGAGCATAGTACAAAACCAAAGATTATTTTTGCTGAGCTATCTATGTTACTGAATTGTTGTTGTTGTTAAGTGCCATCGAGTCAGTTTCTGACTCACAGCGACCCTACATACAACAGATGAAACACCACTGTTGTGCTTCTCTGCTATTCGTACAGTTTTCGATGGCTGATTGGTTTTGGGCATGAGTTGCTGGGTCCATCTCCCAAGCCTACAGCATCTGGTGTTCCCAGGCGGTCTGCCATCCAAGGACTAACCAGGCCCGACCCTGCTTAGCTTCCAGGATCTGACGGGATTGGATACCACGGTGGTACGGCTGCAGGCTTTTATTGCATTATCTGTATGTAATTCACTAGTACCGTTCATCAAAAGTTGATGCAAATATGACTTAATCTACCACAAGGTAACTTATGAAAATAAAAGTTTTAAATCACCTTCCAAAACCACTGTATGACTTGATGATTCACACTATAGCCATTTTTATACTTTGTGTTTTCTCTCCAGTCATTCACATCCACATTTCCCAATCCACACATAAGGAGCTGCATAGGAAGACATGTAATAAGAACTGTAAGTGAGAAAACAATGGGTACAAAACAAAATAATGTTTTTTTAAAACATAAAAAGAGTATTTATTACCTCCAATTCATTTTCATCAAAAATTTTGATGAGATCTTGTGGTATTAGTTCAAAAAATCCCTAGTAGAAGAAAATATATTTAAAAACCTGGTTAGTAGGCTTAGTGGACATTGCTAGACTTCAGCTTTTGGGTGCTCCGTGAAAAACCTCACTTTCATAAATAACTTTTTACTACTGTGTATGTGTTGGCTCTCTACTGAGCTTGCAATGTTAGCCATAGGATAAACGTGCCAACAGTTTGTTCTCTTTCTCTCTATTCCTCGAAGAGGCTCTTGAAAAATATCCCGGTTTTTCTCAAGCCTCCTCACCCTCTACATGAACCCTTCTTCACATTAGATAATTCTCATTTGAGAAAGAAAACAGGCCCTTATGCAGAAAAGAACTCCCTCAAACTCCTGCATCCCAGCACCCAGCAAGCACCAACACCCTCTTGGCCTCCTTCCCACTGCAGGGGACAGGAGAGGGACTACTTTCTCAGGCCAATCTCTACCTGTATTCCACCTGCTTTCCTGAGGGGGCTGTCTCCCTCAGCTCCCTTTTCTTTATTACCTACTCTTCACTCATGTAAGTCTGTTCAAGCCACTGCATTTTAATTTAATTTAATTTAATTTGCAGTACTGGAGATTGAATCCAAGGCTTTGTGGTTGGTAAGTGCTCCACCACTGAGCTACAATCCCCACACAGCCCCCCTTTTTTGGAGACAGTGTCTTGCTGTGTAGCCCACATTGGCCTGGAATTCATTATGGAGACCAGGCTGGCATCAAACTTGCATTGATCCTCCTACCTCAGCCTCCTGAGTGCAGGCATATGCATGCCACCTGGCTCCCCAGCTCTTTTTTATTTTTATTTTGAAACAGGGTCTCACTAAGTTGCCCAGGCTAGCTTTGACCTCGCTATGGAGCCCAGGCTGTCCTTGAACTCACAATCCTCCTCCTCAGCCAACTGAGTTGCAGGCATTACAGGTGTATGCCATCATTCCCAGTTGGAAGGATCGCAGTTTAAAGCAAACATCTATTCATGGAAAATTTTGTTAAATATAAAAATATAATTTAGAATGGTTTAACAAAGCAAACCATACACCTATTTTTCACAGATGTGAGGAGGCCCAACACTTGAAACTTGATGGACTGTACTTTGAAACTACAGAACAGCAAACAAAAGAAAATGAATACCTCTTTAAAAGCAGCCATTTGTTTCTGGATTCGGTTGACAAATCGCCATTGTATTACAAGGCTAAAAAGAAAAAGAAAAACTTACATTCTTTTCTATATGAACTAACAAAAAAGTTTAAGGCATATTTATTCTAGTTGTTAGGTGTCACCGAGTTGGGTCTGACTCATAGTGACCCTAAGCACAACAGAATGAAACACAACCCAACACTGTGCCATGCTTCTATGTCAGTGCTTCTCTGTTAATCATAGGGTTTCCAATGGATGATTGTTTTGTGAGTGGGCTGTCAGGTCCTTTTCCCAAGCCTACAATACCCAGTACTCCCAGGTGGTCTACCATTCAAGGACTAACCAGGCCCAACTCTGCTTAGCTTCTGAGATCAGGTGGGATCGGACAAGAGGGTGGTATGGCTATAGATTTATTCCAGTTAGAAACAGAAAATAAAGACTAGCTAAGCCCAAGACAAAAGGTAAATACAAATAGGTGATATTACATTGTATTTTTCATGAGAAGAAGACTATTAAGATTCTGGCCACGAGGGAAGAAGAAGGAAAGAAAAGTCTTCTCAGAAGAAAGTACATAATTATTTCTAGGAAAATACTTAGTAATAAATACTTACTAAATATATTCCTTTTTGTTCTTATTGGTGACGACGATTTCTGATCCACCATTTTTCAACTCATGTTGATGTGTCTAAGATTAAACACAATATCTTGATATGTTATTTTAGTAAGAAAAATAAAAAATGATATATATTAGAGTTATGCCAGAAACCTGGTGTTTTAAATTAAATCCATTCAAAAGCTAAAAGCTAAGAAAACTTAAATATTAGTTTTACTAAAATAAATATGGAATGAGTCAAATGTAAAAGAAAGCACAAATTCTGGCTGAGAGACAGCTTTTGTTACTGGAAAATAAATGTAAAAATAGAGCCTAGAAATGTGTTCAGTGTGTACATTAATGTCTAAACTTAAGTTAAAATATTTATTTCAAAAATTCTATACTGCCTTAAAATTCACAAACCTGTCCAAAGAGTTCTTCATCAATGATAAACCTGAGGTCCAATTCTGTTGGATCATTTTCAAGAATCCATCTTAATGAATTGTAATATTCACTATCCTAGAAAAGGAAAATTGCATTTTTAAAAATTTGTGTATGTGGACACCTAAACTTGCATAAAACATATACTGAGGGTTTGAAAACACGGGGAAAGATAAAAAGGTGAGCTGGATGTCTTTCACATCTGCACATGTTACAGAGATGGATGGCAACTAAGTGCAGAGTAAAAATACATCAGTCAATAGAGTGGTGCCTTCTTAAAAGTCTAGAAATTTATCTCTGTGTTGCAGTGGTATTTACAGATTTTATTATTCAAATAAAGCAATTTTTAGATAAATCCCAACTTCCATGAATATCCAAGAGCCCCTCCTACCTCACACCTTTCTCATATGGCCTAGAAGACTGTGTGTGAAATGTTTAAGTAGCCGTGAAGAGGCTGATCATACGTGGTCCAAAGAGAAATCACAAACTAAATATAGAAACTCAACTAACTCACTGAAATAACTGTGTGATCTTATGATTTATAAAGAATCATACTGGCACCAGGAGCAGTGGCACACACCTGTAATCCCAGTGGCTTGGGAGGCGGAGGCTGGAGGATCGCAAGTTCGAGACCAGAGGCAGTCTGTGTAATTTAGTGAGACCCTGTCTCAAAAAGTAAAAAAAAAAAAAAAAAAAAAAAAGGGCTGGGGCACAGCTCAGTGGTCTAGCACTTGCAAAGCATGCAGGCGTGAGGGCCTGGGTTCAACCCCCACTACCGCAAAAACAAAAACAAAAACAAAAAAAGAATCATACTGTTTATACCGATAATGTGTACATAGAAGGGAATAAAAAATGCACTTAGTACTAAGGAAGAGGTCTTGGAATCCAAGTGTACCCACATTATGTGAGGCCATTCAGCAGCATAGATAACAAGGCTGTAGTCAAGTACTTGGTTCTTGGGTTTCTGTTTCTTTGAAGGAATCTCACTACAAGGCCTTGTCTTTGGACTGCTATTTTAAAAACACATGCTATTCATCATAAAAGAGTATAACTCAAATATTAACACAAAAGATACATAACTCATATGGTGTAAAAAATTTAGGGAGAACTATACTGATATCTGTAACTTACTTTACAATGCATGAAAAAAACTAAGATGGATTAACGGATATAGGTATATGATAGAGTAAATATACAAAAAAGCTACTTGTAATGGTAGATGTATAAGTGCCCACCTTGAGATTCGTTCAATTATATTATATGTTGGAAAAGTTTCATAATAAAATGTTGAGGAAGATGTGCATCTGTTTTTTGAAACATAATTTATTAATTTCTATATAGTTAAAAATGAATTCTCAGAGCAGGGGATGTGGCTCAGGGGTTCAGTGCTTCCCTAGCATGCATGAGGTGCTTGCTAGGTTTGAACCCTAACACCACAAAACAACAATATAAAGAAAACCCTAATTCTCCAAAATGTTCAGTTGCCTTAAATCACACTTTCTGCATACTATAAGTGAAAAAGACATACCACTGATTCCATATCATGAAGTGTTATTGGTTTGTGTAGCATCATCTTGTAAAAGGGACGGATGAAAAAACCTTACAAGAAATAAAATATATTTAGAATGATTACCCAGTGAAAGAAAACAGATGATTACATTAAAAAAGTTTTATGCTTAATACTAACCATCCAACAGTTTCCCATGATAAACTGCCATCCCAGCTACCCGACCAATAAACTTGAAGTAAGAGAGGTGATCTTCATTACATAATCCAGAGTTCGGATTTATCTGTAGGGTATAATTATCCCTGTAAAGATAACCACATTTAAATGCTCCTGTTGATATTTTATAGAAAAATTTTTATATGACAAATGCTTACAAAATTTTGTCCTTCTTTTTAGAGTTATTTACCTCCATTAGAACCACAGCTGACCACTGAATTTAATGGTTTTAAAAACAGTAATTTCTGTAGCTGGAGATTTAGCTCAGTTGGTAGAGCATTTGCTTAGCATGAGCTGAGGTCCTGGGTTCAATCCCAAGCACCACAAACAAAAGAAAACAACAAACAACAACAACCCCAAGTAATTTCTTTTAAAAGGTGGAAATAACCCAAATGTCCATTGATAGATGAATGGATAAATAATATATAGTATATACAAATAATAAAAGGAAAATCTGACCTATGTTGTAACTTGAATGAACTTCAAGGACATTTTATGCTAAGTGAAATAAGCCAGACACAAAAGGCTAAGTGTTGTATGATTCTACTCTGATATATCAGATATGTAGTAGTCAAATTCAGAGAGAGAGAAAGTAGGAAGGTGGTTGTCAGAAAATGGGGAGTCAAGCACTTAATAGGTATACAGTTTTATTTTTGGAAGACAAAAAATTTATTAAGATCTATGATGGTGATATTTGCACAACAATGTAAAATATACTTAAAATGCTAGTCAAAGGCATATTTAAAATATTCTGCTTTAATGTGGCTGGGGAAGTAGCTCAGTGGTAGAGTACCTGCCTAGCATGTGCAAGGCCCTGGGTTTGATCCCCAGTATGGAGGAAGAAATAAAAGTTAAAATGGTAAATTTTATGTTATATATACTTTACCCAAAATGGTGTGTGTGTATAATCCCAGCTACTCAGGAGGGTGAGGCAGGAGGATTGCTTGAGTCTAGGAGTCCAGGGCCAGCCTGGGCAACACAGTGAGACCCTTCTCGACAACAACAACAAAGGTACGTACGTAGCAGAATATTCAAATAACCCATAATAAGGGTTAAACATTTCCTTTGAGATCAGGAAGAACCATTCTCTGGCGACTCCTCCATAATCTAATCCCTTTTCACCGTCAAATTCAATCCAGAGTCGAGCCTTGAGGAAGTCGGCTCTCTTGACACCCATAATTCTCCGGTAAGAGTCCTCGAGAACAGTGGCACGGCGAAGTTTCATTTCAAATTTGTTTGGAATGTCATTCTGAAAAGCCAGAGAGGAGAGACCTATAGTTTAAGTCAACTCAACATAATGACAAGTTTATCTCTCAGGGAAATCATAACATTTACTCTATTCCACCCTGGGCCCAAGCCCCTTTTTCTGTAAGTAACGTGGTCAGAAAAAATGCAACTGCGCTACTGTCTTTTTTTAAGAGCCAGAGTTGCCTTTGTATCCCAGCTGGCCATGAACTCCCTATATAGCCCAGGCTGACCTTGAACTCAACCTCCTCCTGCTTCAGCCTCCCCCCGTGCTGGGATAACAGGCGTGTACCAAGTCTGGCTTAGGAATAGTGTGTTAATACTCTTTTATTGTATGAAGCAGCTCATGCATCTTCTCTAATCTCTTTATGATACAGACTTCTGATTTTTCTCACGTAAGAAGCAATTGATGAAGACAATGCCCACATGAAGGCATTTTAGAAGTAGTGCTTTCCACATTAAGTTCCAAGGAAGACGATCCACAAGTGGTAGCCCATCCACCGCCTGCTTCTTGTTGCTTGCTTGTCCATTTACAGTCTTCCTTACCACCATCTTTCCTCTTTGAAGTGTGTTCTTGCTTCACTCATTAATAGATGCTAACATTTTCAGACTGCGCAAAGCACTGCTCCTGGCCTTTTAATGAGGTAAGCCACTTATACTTCATAACAACACTATGAAGAAGGTACTACTGTTGTCTCCATTTTACAGATGATGAAATCGAGGAAGAGAGAAGAATGTCTTAGGTCTGAGTCTCTGCTCTTAATTAATGAGCTACACTGCCTGACTAGTCTTTTGTACATCCTGTGCTTAGATGACAAAGATAACTATACCTTGGATAGGTCTTATTGTAACTATTATAGGAATATATCTGAATATTTTATTCTTGAATACTTCATGTACAATTTTCAAGAGGAACTATTAGAAGACATGGTATCAGCATTCTGTCACTTTACAAAAAGAGCAAGTGGGTTAGCTCCTAGGGAAAAAAAAATCAATTTAACTCTCAGTGTATTAGGGAAAATATTTAGAGAAAAGCCCTATAGGAATCTATATCTATCTATCTATCTATATAGTTGTTGTTGTTAGGTGCCATCAAGTCGGTGTCCGACTCATAGCAACCCTACAGACAACAGGTAAAACACTATTGTCAGTGCTTCTCCGCTATTCATAGAGTTTTCAATGGCTGATTGTTTTTTGAGAGTGGGTTGCCAGGTCCTTCTCCCAAGTCTACAGCACCTGGTGTTCCCAGGTGGTCTCCCATTCAAGTATTAACCAGGCCTGATCCTGCTTAGCTTCTGAGATCTGACTGGAGTGGATGCCACAGTGGTATGGTGGCAGGCATATATATATATATATATATATATATATATATATATATATATATATATGCACACATACATACACATATATATATACCATATATACGTATGTATGTGTATGTGTATATATATGCATATATGCACATACATACACATATACGTACATATATGCATAAGCGGTCTCCTCGGCTACAATTTACGTAATGGTGAGACAGGAAAAATGGGAGAAGGACATGGCAATTCACTCCCACGGCAATCCCAAAACAATCAGCCATTGAAAACCCCATGAGGGTCGCTATGAATCAGACACAATTTGATACCACCTAACAAGAAGAAGATAGGGAAAAAAGTAATTTTTTAAGACTAGTTAGGAAGCTGGTATAGGCAAGTTACTCACTTGCTGTGGGCCAGGCCCCTTGCTGGGTGGTACCACAGTGGAGCCAGTGATGTGGGAAAAGGGAATAAAAACATGGCATAAGATGTGGTTTCTCCCCAAGGAGTTTCTAACCTGATATGCAGGTGAGAAACAAATGTAAATGCTACTAATTCTGAGACTTACAAGAGTAGGACAATTGCTTATGAGCAATTTTCAGTGGGAGCAGAAAAGAATGAGCTGTTAATTGCAAATGAGGCAATCAAGGCTTTGAGAGGAGGTTTCTGGACAGGGAGGAAGGGAAGGAGGATGGAGGAAGAGCAGGCATGAGGGATCTGACACGTTTCAGAGCTAGAGGGTACAGCAGGAGAAAGACCAGGAAGGGAAGGAGAAGCAGAGGTTATAATGGAGGAACAAGGTGGGAAGGTGGCTTGGGGCTAGGGAGTGGACGAGTGTGAATGCCAGACTGGGAAGAGAGCTTCTGAGCAGAGGGGCCGCCTGCTCTGGAGCTTCTCAGAAGCTGACTGGTTCGGGTATAAAGGGTGGTTTCAAAGAGAGACCCAAGGAACCCTGGCCAGGTGAGCACCCCTAGAGAGACCCGGTGAGAGAAGATGGATCTGTGTGTGAGCTATTACCTACCAAACCAGTGTGAACTGTTGTTGTTGTTGTTAGGTGCCGTCGAGTCGAGTCCGACTCATAGCGACCCTATGTACAGCAGATCGAAACACTTGCCGATTCTGTGCCAAGCAAACAATCTTATTTATGTTTAAGCCCATTGTTGCAGACACTGTGTCAATCCATCTGGTGGAGGGTTTTCCTCTTTTGCGTTGACCTGCCACTCTTCCAAACATGATG
>VMDO01009088.1:0-21245 GCA_007922755.1 Pedetes capensis
CCTCCTCCTTTCTACCCCTTCTCCCTCTCCCCACTTCCCTCCTCCCTGTTCCTCCTCCTCCACTGTCCCTTTTCCCTCCTCTGCCTCCGCCTGACTCCCTCTCTCCCTCCTTCCTTCCTTTCTCATATTAAATTCTTGTCAACCCTGTTCTTTTGGGACTCCCTGCACTGTGGTGTACAAAAATGATAGTATGGAGTGTTTCGATATTTTCAGCAACCCATCTTCGAGACAGACTTGAGTCCTGCCTGGACACCAAGGCCTTGTGAGCACGTGGGAAGCCTGCCGCCAGTCCACCCACATGGCACCTTGCGCAGGTCTGTAGATGGCACGTGGGGGGCTATGGGTTCTCAGGGACAGGGGGTGAGTAGGGGCCAGCATGACGTGGGCCTCTGGTCCTGCAGCCCCTGCTCTGGCCTGGCATAGCCTTGTCCTTGGGTTCCAGGACACAGGCAGGGTTGGGGCCTGAGAGGCCCAGAGCAGGCCCTCCAAGCCTCTGCTTCTCCATGCTGGACATGAGCCATGTCTGTGTCCCCTGGGGTCTAGAAGGTTCTGAGGAGGCGCTAGAGGGCACCGGAAGCCCTGTGTGGGGTCCTCACCTGTGCAGCTGGGCATGTTCTGCTCACACATAGAGTGACGTGTGCCCATCCCCAGGACAGTGGGGCTGAGGCAGGTGGGTGGGAGCCACAGACACTCCCAGGGCTTTACGGGGACAGCTGTTTCTTCTCCAGCTGTCCTCACAGGTGCCGCCTCCCTCAGATCCTCCTCGGTGTCACAGGAACCTGTCACCGTCCACTGAAGTGCCATGGAAAGGCCGTTTCCACACCCCATCGCTTTCCTGCACACCCTGTGGGGATGGCATCTCCCTCCAAAGCTGGCCAAGCATCAGAAATAAAACAGTGGCCTGAGGCGCCTGCTCCCTATCCCTGCTCCTCGGGGACCCGAGGCCGGGCAGGTGCGCGCCTCTTTCCCAGGATGCAGAGCTCAGAGTGGGGAGACTCAGCCAGCTCCGCTCCTCCACGGGCCCCTGGGCCCCGAAACTAAGCTCACTGAAGAGGATATGCGATCCCTGAGGCTACGGCAGAAGGCGATGTGGAGAGGAAAGGGCCTGGTAGGCACAGCCACCACACCTGTGCAGGGACCGGGATGGCTGGTGGCCACCACTCTGCAGACTGGGAAACCAAGGTCCAGCAAGCCAGGGCCGGTGAGGTTCCCCGGACAGCAGTTTTCAGACCTGGCTGCTTGGCCTTGTCTGACCCCAGAGGCCCATGGGCGTGGGGTTGCTGCTCTGTGTTACCACAACGGGCCCCGCAGCACACAGCTCTTCAACCAGACCCCGGGCTGCCACGCCAGCCCTGCTTCTCCTCCTCCAGACCACAGCCCAGGCCCACTGAATGCCTCCATGCTGGCCTTTCTCACCAACTCGCAGGCACCTTGCACGTCTGCAGACGGCACATGGGGGGCTATGGTCCCCTGAAGCACCACTCAGCTGTGCCCCGCTGGCTGGCTCCTTGGGTACTGTCCAGGCCAGTGTGTCCCTGGCTGGACCTCGGCTCTGGCCCTGGGTCTTCTCCCCAGCCCCAGCCCGTCCCATCTCCTGTGCCTCGCGCTGTGAGGGCGGTGTTCCTCCTAAATCAACAATCCAATTGGGTTACTGTGGGAAGAGACACTGCCTGGGGACCTGGCTGGGGGAGGATGTGGGGTCTCGCCCTCAGGGTGGGGCGCTGCCTCTGCTTCCAGGGAGCACCGCGGTCTCAGGTCCCTGAGCTTTGCCTTCCTGCATGGGGTGAGGAAAGGAGCCCCGCCCACCTGGGCTCAGTCTGACCCCAGGCCTCGGCTGCGAGCCAGGGCCCAGTTCCACAGGGCTCCTCTTGGGTTCTTTCTGCCGGCAGCTTTCCCGTCTGAAATCCACTCCCGCCCTCCCCGCCTCTCCACCGCCTTCAGGTCAGTCTCTCCTCCAAATGACTTGCTCTGAGTACAGCCCCAGGTTGTCTGGGCTGTCCTCACATGCATCCACATCTACATGGCGCACACTTCCGTGTGTGTGACCTGATCCTCTGGGCCCTGGGGAAGGTCTCATGGCCCCCAGGGTTCAGGGGGGCCCCAGAGATTCAGGGAAGGTAAGCAAGGAAGCCCACCCGGGGTCAGGTGGTTCCTGTCCTGTCCCCAGACAGCCACACCACGGGCCGGGACCTCAGTGTGTTCTGGAGCACAGGTCCCTCCCTAGTGGAGGAGACGGGACTGCCAGTGAAGGGCTGACTTTGGGCAGCACCTTGGACAGCGCAGCTCCAGCTCTGCCTGGAGATGAAGTCGCCCCAGCCAGCCAGGCTGGTGCAGGCTGGGTATTGAGCTTCCAGCCAGCTCACCCAGATGCTGGTCAAGGCAGAGGGGACGCCCGCCAGACGGGGAGCTTGGGGGTGCTCGTGCCCTCCCAATGAGAGCCTCTGAGCTGGGCTGACAGTGACGCAGGCTGTGATACTGGGCTGAGCCACTGGACCACGGGGACCCTGAGGTTGGGCAGGGGCTCAGGGCTCTCACACAGGCAGGAGAGGGGCCACAGCGTGATGCCACAGGTCCTACTGCTGTGGGCCCTGCATGGAGATGGTGTCACAGGGGCAGGGAGGGCTGTGGTTGTGTTCCCACACGTATCCAGGAGGAGAGATGTGACATGAATGGCACAGAGGCCACAGAGCAGGCACCAGAGCCAGGTCTGACCCTCTGGTTTCCAAACCCTGGGCTTTCTTTAGCCCTCCTGGGCCTGGCTGTCTTCCCAGTCCTCTGCCTTGCTGGACAAATCCCACCCCTCCTCCGAAGAGGATGGAAGTGTCTTCGTGCTGAAAACGTCCATGAGTCACACCATTATTTTAATTAAGAACATTGCCACAATCACCAAGAAACCGGTGCGAATCCCCAAATTGGGGCACATTGGTGACGTGAGCAGCCACTGCCCTGCGCTCCCTGGCTGTGCCCCCTCCCCGAGGCACTGCCCAGTCCTCATTCCTCACATCCAGGCACCTGGGACCAGCCTCCACCCTCACTCCCCAGCGCACCCACCTTGGAGTCCTCCATCTGAGGGGCAGAGTGCAGCCCTCCTCCCATTTGCATCATTTGCATAGGATGGACGCCCCTGTGCAGCCAGCCTGCTCCCCAACAATCCCGTCCAGATTGGAGATGGCGGCAGCTGCAATCCATCATGCTTGGACTCCGGCCCGCGGCTGGCGATGGCTGTCCACTCTCAGGGACCAGCCTGGTCGGAGCCCAGCGAGAGCAGTGATTGATTAATGAGCACAAGGCGAATTACTCGCTGTAATGGTGATGAATATGGCCCAGACCTTGCTGGCAATGACGGTTGTTTATCCATCTTTAGCTCCAGGAACAGCAATCAAGTTCTTTAGCTGGCTATTAATTACCACGCCCGCCCTGCAGGAGGGGAGGTGGGCTTTCTTTCCAGGGGTCCCATCTGTCCTGGGGAAGCCGTGAGAGCAGGTTGGTGCTGTGTCTCTCCCCATGGAAAGAGTCCTTCCAATATAAGCTTCCCAATGTCAGCCGGGGCTGGGATTTAGCTCAGTGGGTAGAGCACTGCGCTACAGTCTCTGAGGCCCCGAGTTCAATTCCCAGCACTGCAAAAATGGGAGAAGGACCTGGCAATCCACTCCCAAGACAATCCGGAAACAGTCAGCCATTGAAAACCCTGTGAGGGTTGCTATGAGTGGGATACAGACTGGATGGCACCTAACAACAACAACGTCAGCCGTCCTCACGGTGCATTCTGAGGTCACAAGCGCAGCTTGCTTCAGAGAGAAAATCAGCGACTGTGATCCGAGGCCTCAACAAAGAGCTTGCTGTGCTGGCTGACGTTGCCCACCTGTTGGCGGCACCATGCATGTCCCTTCACGGCAAACCATCATGGCGGTGCTCCAGGAGACCCCACCCTCCTGCGCTCGTGCCTAGGGATTTCCAGGTTTGTAGCAACAAGGTCTGCAAAGCACCGTGGATGGCGGGGGACACTTTGAGCTGTTAAACTCAGGAAGAAACTTGTTGTTGTTAGGTGCCGTCGAGTCGGTATCCAACTCATAGCGACCCTCATAGGGTTTTCAATGGCTGACTATTTCAGGATTGCCTTGGGAGTGGATTGCCAGGTCCTTCTCCCATTTTTGTGGTGCTGGGAATTGAACTCGGGACCTCAGAGACTGCAGCGCAGTGCTCTACCAACTGAGCTAAATCCCAGCCCAGGAAGAAACTTAGTCTCCTTAAAACCACGTCCTACAGGTAGGGAAACTGAGTCTCAGGGCTAGGAAGCCCTGTGTGGGGTCCTCACGCATGCACCTGGGCATGTTCTGAGCAGGTAGAGTGGTGCGGTCTCTCCCTGTGGAAAGAGTCCTTCCAATATAAACTTCCCAATGTCAAGACGTCCACACGGTGCATTCTGAGGTCACAAACTCAGCCTGCTTCAGAGAGAAAACCAGCAGCCGTGGTCCGAGGCCTCCACAGAGAGCTTGCTATGCTGGCTGACAGTGCCCACGTGTTGGGGGGACCATGCATGTCCCTTCACGGCAAACGATCATGGCGGTGCTCCAGGGTGAGACCTCACCCTCCTGTGCCCGTGTCTGAGGATTTCCAGGTTTGTAGCAACCAGGTCTGCAAAGCGCCGTGGATGGTGGGGGACACTTTGCAGCTGTTACACTCAGGAAGAAACTTAGTCTCCTTAAGCCCACGTCTTATACATCGGGAAACTGAGTCTCAGGGCTAGGAAGCCCTGTGTGGGGTCCTCCCGTGTGCACCTGGGCATGTTCTGGGCAGACCGAGTGGTGCACTCTCTCCCCGTGGAAAGATCCCTTCCAATATAAGCTTCCCAATGTCAGACGTCCACACAGTGCATTCTGAGGTCACAAACGCAGCCTGCTTCAGAGAGCAAACCAGCGACCGTGGTCGGAGACCGTGACAAAGAGCTTGCTGTGCTGGCCAATGGTGCCCACCTGTTGGGGGCATCGTGCACGCCCCTTCATGGCAAACCATCATGGCGGTGCTCCAAGACAAGAGCCCACCCTCCTGTGCCATGTCTGGGGATTTCTGGGTTTGTAGCAACCGGGTCTGCAAAGCGCCGTGGATGGTGGGGAACACCTTGCAGCTGTTACACTCGGGAAGAAACTTAGTCTCCATAAGACCATGTCCTACAGGCAGGGAAACTGAGTCTCCGAGCTAGGAAGACTCCAGGTCCTGCAGCTTGCCTCGTCCTTGGGCACCTCAAGGACGATGAAGGCCTTCCTGTGTCTTCTCTGCTACCTCCAGGGCAGAGAGTCTGTGCATCTTCCCCTGGGCAAACAGAAGTGCCCTGTTTAGGATGTGGGACCAGGACTATATGTGCGGCGTGTGGCAGTGCGGGAGCATGCTAGGGTCTCTCTGGGTGTCTGTCTAATGAAGTGGCAGGTCTGAGGTCTCACCGTGCTCCGCTTGGCAGGACCCAGGCAATGCTCAGGCTTGCATATGAGGCTTGGATTTTGAAATTAAAGCAAACAATAATCAGCCTGCCCAGGTGCTGCCTGTCCCCGGGCTTCCGAGCCGCGGAGCTCTGTGTTCACACTCAAGTCTCTGTTCCGAGAGCAATTCTAGGTCATAAGAGGATGAGGCACTAAGAGTCCTTGTCCCGGGTGTTATGAATTGTGCTGCTTCTTTAAAAGATGTATTTCTTTCTCCGAGCATTATCTTCAAGGAGGAATAAGGAGCACCTACTTATCTTAAAGCTACGCTCTAAGAAAACATGATGTATGAAAATCAGGATCTACACAGCCGATACATTTAGGGCACATTATTCATGTTGTAAAGAAGCCAGAAAAATCTGTCTTGCAAAAGAACACACAGGTTTTCTTCAAAGGCAGCTGTCCCGTGCTTGCAAACATTTATCTAAAATTCAACGACTTCTTAAAGAAGGAGCACCAGAGGGCAACGTAGGAAAGCTGGGGCTTCCAGACGCTGTTGGGAAAGAATCGGCGTCAATCAATGTGGGGGGAGAAACTGTCCATGGGCGTTCTCAGCAGCGCGTCTCTGGCACACAAAGTCCAGCTTGGCACGTTGGTGATGGTGTCAGTCCGGCGTGGCACTACCAGGGAGAACCCAAAGGGTCAGGCTTCTGCATGGGAGCTGGGGCATCTATGACAGAGGGGACCTGGGTTGTGCCTATAGCCCCGACTGGTGCAGAGGGAGCTGCTGGGCTGGTGGCAGCCGGCTCTGGGCCTCTCGTGGCAATGCTGGGCACTTGCTTTTGTGTGCACACAAAGGTCTGTGTAAATTGCCCGCTAGGAGGGAGGGGCGTCTGTGCGGGCCTGCAGCCAGTAAGGGGTGAGAGTAAGGAAGGGCAAAGGAGCTCCTGGGGAGCCCGCGCCCCTCGGGCTAGAGGCTCCAGGTGCGTGGTGCCTCCTCCGTGCTCTGAGGGCTGTGCTGATGAGCAGCCAAGGTTGCAGAAAGTGAGAGGGGGCCTCTGGTGAGCCTTCAGGCCCGGAAATGTCAGCAGGGGATGAGAGGCAGGAAGACACAGAAGAAAGCGTCTCAGAACACAGTGACCCTATCTCGGCTTGGCAGGCTTTGCGGATTCATTCATTCATTCATTCTTTTGGTGGATACTTACTAGAAAACTCAGAAACTATGTCAGGATGGGCTGGGATTTAGCTCAGTTGGTAGAACAGCTGCTCTGCAGTCTCTGATGTCCCGAGTTTGATTCCCAGCACAGCAAAAAATGGGAGAAGGACCTGGCAATCCACTCCCAAGGCAATCCCGAAACAGTCAGCCATTGAAAACCCTATGATGGTCGCTATGAGTCGGACTCGACTTGATGGCACCTAACAGCAGCAACAACATATCAGGATAGAGCCAAGAACAAAATGAGATGGAGCTCTGTGACCTCTTTGTGGGGAGTCATGTCCCCGCAGGGGCATTGGCAAGCACTAACTCGCGCCTAGAGGTGTGATAAGGAGCTGAGAGCCAGGGTGCCACAGGAGAGGCCTGGGGGACAGTTGAGTCAGGCTGGATCCTCTGGTACATGGATGTGATTCCTGGAGAGTCCATGAAACTAGGTGTGGCAGAAAGAGGTTTCTTGGCAGAAGCTGGCACATGCTAAGGCCCTGAGGTAGAAAGAGCTTGCTCCCATGATCAAAGAGAACATGTGCTATAGGCTGGAGACAGTGCCCAAGAGGCTTGGGGGTGTGGCCAGGTGTCCACTCTACATGGGGAAGGATCACATTCTAGACTGGGCGATGCCATTTCATCTAATGTCCTGGATGGCTCTGTGGCTGCTTGGGGATGGATGATGGCAATGCAGAGGTAAGGAGTCAGAGAGAGCTGAGGAATATTCTGGTATCTTCTGGAAGAGACGGGACCTGGGAACAGAGGGGGAGAACACAAGGGCTGGGCTCCAGGTGGACCTGGGAAATGCACGTGGAGGTCATGGAGGCGGCTTGGTGTAGAGGTGAAGGGCGTGTCCCTCCAGATTCCTGGCCTGGTAGAAAAAGGCCCTGGAGCAAAGCTTTGGGGGCCACTCTGAGCAGATCCCACTGACCAAGCCATGGCACGTGGACAGTGGCAATCAGGAGATACCCAAGTGTGGATCTTAGAAAAGATGCCTGGGCTTCAAATGTGGGGGTTCCAGATCACAGAAGGGGAAGCCACAGAAACCCTTCCAGTGAGAGCAGATGCCTGGCCCTGAGGGTCCCCCGCTTGGCCTCACAGAGAGCCTAGTGTTCCCCCCCCAACCCCTATGGCCCTGGACTTGCCTGGCATGGCAAGCCCAGCTGGAGCTTCCCATATAGAAGGCGGCTCTGGGACAGGCTGGGCCCCGTAGGGAGCCTTGGTCCCCCTGAGTGGGGCACAGGATGGAGGACCCGTGCACAGGTTGGAACCAGGCTGCTTCCCTGAGGGCCGTCACGGCAACTTCAGGGCCAGCTGGGTGTCCTGTGTGCCCCCGGGGCAGGCTTTAGGGTTGTGCTCTTTCCTGTGAATTACAGAGGCCGGTCTTCTGGGAGGACTGTGTTTATATTTAGTTGTCACATATTTTATTTTTATCAAAAGAACGCACGTCACTGTCGGAGAGTGAAGCCGGCCAGTCCCTCCGCTCCTGCCCTCACAGGGAGCCTGGGCTCGCCCTTCCGCTGTCTCTCTCCTCCTCACAACTGCCAGGGCTGTGCAAGTCACAGGTCTGTGCTGGGGGCTTTTATTTTCCAGTCTCTGACACCGAGGACTGACTCTTGGCCATGAAGCAGCCTGCTGTCCTCTGCTGCCCGCCAGGATGTCAGCCAGCTGCCCTTCCAGGTGCACCTGTTATGTTGCCACGTTTGCACCTGCACTGCGTGTTCCACCTGTTCCAAGAGCCTCTGGGGCCCCTTCCACAGGTGGAGGGCAGCGGCTCCACGCCCTCCCCAGCTGTGCGCCCTCACGCGCTCCCTGACGGCGAGGGCTAGCCTGGCAGCCTCACAGCTGTGTCACTGTCAAGGTCTCAGGTGATTCCAAACATCAGAATGGGTGCCAACAGCCATCACAATCACGAGTGGTCCCAATGCGGAGCCAACCAGGGAGAGCGGCTTCTCTTAGCTCCTCGCTGTGGGCTCCATGGCCCGGCTTCTGGGCTCTCTTGCACTTGTTTGCTCCAGCCCCCTTGACCCTCTGCCCTGGATGACTGGGAGGTGGTCCCAGAGCAGCTCAGTTGGTAGAGCGCCGCTCTGCAGTCCCCGAGGTCCCTAGTTCGATTCCAAACACCGCAAAAAATGGGAGAAGGGCGTGGCAATCCACTCCCAAGGCAATCCCGAAACAATCAGCCATTGAAAACCCTGTGAGGGTCACTATGAGTCTGACGAGACTCAATGGCATCTAACAACAACCGAGAACAGCAGGCAGCCTGCCGTGGCCTGGGGTCAGGGCTATGGGACGGACAGAATGAGGAACACAGAGAAGGGCCGCTCCTTCAGTGTGGTGGTCAGGTTCTGTGACGGTCCTCTGTGGTCCTGTGATTATTCCATGGTGGCCCTTGATGGTATCTGGTGGGGAGGTTTGGGAGCACACAGTCCACCTGCTTCTAACCTTGCCACGTCAATCAAAACCTGCCAAACCACAGAGCAGAGCTTCCACTGGGTGCTCAGAGGAGCACTGGCCACCTGCTGTGGCCACGGATCAGAACCTGTGCCCTTCACCAGGGCTGCGGCAATCCTTCCCCTCCAGGCCACTCTGGGAAAGTCCACGCTGCAGTCTGGCCCACCAGGGAGGGGGAGGGCACTTAGGCCACATGGAGTCCCCAGAATAATTCTGTGCCATTAAAGATGCTGCCCAGGAACGTAGCCTTAAGGGGCCCAGCAGCTCCCCTGGCAGTGGTCCCAGCTATAGGCACCCACCACTGATCTCCAGTCTGGGAAAGGCAGAGACTGCACCCACCACATGTCCACGTACTGGCCAGGACCGCTCCTCCGCAGCCTGGACACCCCCAGAGGAGGCAGCTGTCCTATGCCGGCTTTCTCCAGAAGGCTGGGGATGGAGTTCAAATTGGATTTCTGCTCAGATTGATTATCTAATGTGATAGAAAAATATACAGTCTGGGAGCAAATTTAGATTTCAGTGAAAAATTAAACTGTTATACCAAGTTGCCCACTGAAGCATTAAATGCATTCTCTATATAATTATGTCAGCAGACTACAGCGGTGACAGGGCTGTCACTCCACCTGCCTCCCTGGAGGCCTTCAGACTCCAGACCCACCGATGCAAACCCCACTGGGAAGGCTCGGGGAGTTGGGGGGGGATGGGTCCTCATGGATTTCCGCCCTGTCCTTTCTGGTCAGAGATGGCTGTGCTCTGGGGGGGCCTGCAGGAGAGGCCAGCGGACAGCTTCCTCGGAACTTCTAGGACACAGTGGCTCAGATGACACGGTGGGAAGGGGAAAAGTGGGGTGGCAGACACCCTACTTTCCAGGGGGAGGGAGGCCCTGGGCGTAGAGGCTAGCGGTCTGGGAGGTCAAGAGCAAGCCCTTTCTGTGGGTCACCCAGCCACAGCCTGCTCCCCCAAGGAGGCTCTGAGAAGTAAATCCTTACAGCCAGCAGCTTCCATCTCTCATTTCAGTCATTAGTGGGACGGTAATTAGGTTTGCTCCCCCAGGCCTGGAATGTAGGATCAATAGCAGAGATAAGTTAAAGTAATAGGATTTCTGGATGGATCTTCCCCCTGCATGTCTGAGTGAAGGGCGGATCTGTGTGTCCTTCCTGTCTCTCTCCCACCCACAATCTCGCTGTGTCCACGGACGCCCCTCCGTGCCACCCTCTGTGCCCATTTCTCAGATTGGGCTCAGTGTGGTTTTCCATACAATCACTGGATCCATGAACAGAGAACACGTAAATGGCTGAGACTGGCCCAAGAAGGGCACAACAGTGAGGAAAGGGGGCCGTCAGCGCTGCCCTCGGAGGTTCGTCCCTAATGTGACAAGCACAGTGACCCTCCGGCCACAGCGGGGACACCACGCCTGGCCTCTCCCCGCAGGGCCATCTTCTGATCTGCAGGACAAGTGCTGCCACTTGACCACCCAGGGTGAAGACTTGGGAGTGATTCGAAGTGACAAGGACGCATGTGTCCTTGCTGTCAGGCAGCAGGGCTACCTGCGCCAGCTGGCCTGCCACCCACCTCGGGGCCTCGGGGGACGAGAGACACCTTGAGGCCGAGGAGAGGGTGGCTCTGAGCTCCAGGGCTGTCCACGTCCTGGAAGGAGCCGCTTTTCCTCGGGACCAGGAGGGAGGTGGCAGGCGGAGCCCAGCACTGTGGGAGTGGCTTCGTCCCCAGGTCTCTCTATCTGCCCTTGCCTGCTAGAGGAGGCCCTGACGGGGGTCATGGGGGTTCACAGTTGCAAGCAGTGCTCAAGAACTGGGCGCCTCACTTGGGAAACTTCCCCCGAAAGAGGTCCTAGGTTCGTGGGGGGTCAGGGCTCAGGTGGATTTGTGCTCGCTTCTGCCAGCAAAATGTTGAATGCTTCAAGTGCGTGGGAATCTGGCTGCAGAGGCTGGAAGTGGAACCAGCAAAATGCCCGGCCGGACCTCCCACCTCCCGGCTACAGCCGGGTGGGGGCGGGAAAGGGACTCTTGACCCCAGCCCACCACTGTCCCCACCCAGCACCACTGCTCAATCCAAAAGGCTTCTGTAGTCAGTTTCTCCAGACAGACAGTCAATAGGGGAGGGAGGGAGAGAGAGAGAAAGAGGAAGAGAGGGAGAGAGAGAGGGAGAGAGAAAGAGAGAGAGAGAGAGAAAGGGAGAGAGAGAAAGAGAGAGAGGGAGAGAAGGAGAGAGGGAGAGAAGGTGAGAGGGAGAGAGAAAGAGACAGAGAGAGAGAGAGAGAGAGAGAGAGAGAGAGGCAGAGGGAGGGAGAGAGGGGTAGCTAGACTCCCCATAAGGGACTGGCTCCTTCAGAGATGGAGGCTGCACACCCCCTGGCCTGCCCCCCACAAGTCGGAGCCCCAGCCCAGCCAGCGCATAACCCAGCCTGTGTCCAAAGGCTGGAGAAGCCGGCAGGCCTGTGAGGTCCAGTCCAAGAATGGGGGAGATGTTGCCCCAGGTCAGGCTGCCAGGCAGAGGCAAACCCCGCTTCCTGGGCCCTTTGCTCAAAGCCCTGGCCAGCGCTCTCGGCCTCGATGTCCCTGGATTGCCTCTGGATGGTGGCTCAGCTCATCCCCAAAGGCAGCAGCTCCCAGACGCCCAGGCCCTGGTGGTCTTTCCTCTGGAGCAGGCAGACCGATTCTCCAGATGCTGCCTGGAGCCCTGAGGCCTGGGAGGCCAAGGGGCGCTGCCCAGCCCCAGCTGCTCCTGACACTGCCTGACGGTCCTGCTTTCCCTGTCCTGCTTCACCGCAGTGAACCCCCTGTGCTCACCAAGCCCCCCGAAATCCCGTTAGAGACCTTTCTCGGGGGCTGCAGCAGGCCACAGGGAAGGAGCCAAAAGACTCCACCGCTGCTCCCTGGGAGACCAGAGAGGAGACCCTGCTGAGGTGTCCACCAGGCTCCCGAAGAAAGTGTGGCCACACGTGGCAGAGGCACCACAGACCCATGGTATGATCCTGGAGACAGAACTTCCTGGCCCCCAGCTTTGTTACCAGAAGCACACACTGGGGCCGGGCTCTGCAGAACCCTTGGGCCCCACCTGCCATTGGTGGCCACTGGCCCGCTGGGTCTCCACCCAAAGCGGACTCCAGCTCAGGCATGGGACGCACGAGAAGCTCCGATCACCATCATAGCCACAAACCCGAACTACCATGCAGGTGGCTGTGCCATTTCCCAAAGAGGACCAGAAAGAGAACAGCCCACATGGTCGGCCGCCTCACAGCTCCCCAGCGAAGGAGGATTCACGCAACTCGGAGAGGGGGACTGTGGCTGTGTCCAGAGAAGCCACACTCCAAGCACAGCTGGCCGCCAGCCTCAGCCACAAGTGGCCTCACATTGGCCCCTGAGGTAAAGGCACCCGGGGTCAAGAGGAACGCGCTGCAGCCCGCTGTGCGCCGCTCCTGTGGGAGGGTGGAACCCACGCGTGTCCGTGGGAGAACTCAGGAGCCCGGGCTCCTGGAGGAAAGACCACAGAGAGGGGCAGTGAGCCCAGGCTGTGGGGATGCCCAGGGTGGCTGCACGGGCCCTGCTCTGAGACGCAGGTTGTGACCAAGGGCCAGTGGGGGGAGGAAGGAGGGAGGCCAGGAAAGGAGGCCTGGCCCCAGCTAAGGCTGGCAGGCAGAGGGGTGCCAGGCGTCTCCTCTTGCAGGTCCAGCAGATCCGAGCGAGCACTGGAGCCAGGAACAGAAAGAACTGCAGCCCTGGGCTCAGGCCGGCGGGGTGCTAGGTGCCCCAGAACCCCCACAGGCCTCAGGAGTGGGAGCTCCGCCTATCTCTGTCTGAATGGGCCGAGCAGCTCCAAGCCTGCCTTTTATTCATTATAACCGGCTTCTTATCGGCTAAGTGTTTTTCGAGGCTTTAAAACACCCTGAGATGCTTCAAAAGCCGTGGGAGGGAGGCCTGCTTCGTCTCCCCTATTTATCGTCTGTCCAGGGCTCTGCGGGCAGGAGCCTGTCAGCCACCAGATAATTCCGCACAGCGCTTCCCTCTCTGGCAAAGCCCCCTCCCTCCCCCCAAGCTTCACTCCCAGGAAAGAGAGGCCAGTGCAAGGGAAACTCCCGGGCTCCTGTGTTGACTCAAAAACCCAGCCACAAATAATGATGATGGTGTTTCCTCAGATTAGGAAAACACGTCAGACTCCTCAAAACTCTCCCGTGGACGTTTTCTTCTTTAATCCTGACAATAGTCCAGGGAGAGATGGACACAGCCACGTGTGAAGCCGGCCGCCCACGGGAGCAGGCGCTGGATTCCCAGGAGTTCTGGGAGTTGATTGTTGAGCTCAGCCATCACCGAGCATTAAATTGCATAAGCTCACAGCTAAGGAAATAATATGAAAAGCAAGACGGTCTCGAGTTCGAGGCCATAGGCAGCCTATGCAACTGCGTGAGACACTGACTCAGAAACAAAAAATAGAACATGATCTGGGGATGCAGCTCCGTGGTCAAGCATTTGCAAAGCATACGTGAGACCCTCCTGCAGCCGTAACCCTGTGGCATCCGATCCCACAGGGTCTCGGAAGCTAAGCAGGGTCGGGCCTGGTTAGTCCTTGGTTGGGAGACTGCCTGGGAACACCAGGTGCTGTAGGCTTGGGAGAAGGACCTGGCAACCCACTCTCAAAAATCAATCTGCCATTGAAAACCCTATGAACAGCAGAGAAGCACTGATAATAGTGTTTCGCCTGTTGTACGCAGGGTTGCTATGAGTCGGACACCAACTCAACAGCACCTAGCAACAACAACAACGTGAGACCCTGGATTCAACCTCCAAAACACACACACAAAGAGAGTAAGAAAAAAGAAAATATTATGCTTAATATATTAGACTGTCAGAAAAGTCACAAACACGATTGAACTCCGCCTATGCATGGTGCACAGGAGAGGCAAACTCACAAAACAGAAAGAATTGAGGTGGCAGGGGCAGAGGGAGGGGATGTGGGGAGTTATTGATGAATAGAAATGGGTTTCCATTGGGAATAGTGATAAACTTGTAGAGGCAGAGAGCAGTGACAGCTGGACCACACTTTGAATGTACTTAGCGCCCTGACTTGCCATGTGCTTCAGGTGACAGAGGTGCTGTATTATGCGTGACTTTCACACCCAGGTAAAGGCAGGAACCAGGACCGCTCACGCCCTGCATTCTCAGTACTATTTTTTTTTTTTTTTTTTTTTGTGGTCCTGGAGGTTGAACCCAGGGCCTCGCGCCTGCATTCTCTGCAAGTGCTGGATCACTGAGCTGCTGCCGCCAACCCATTTTTTTACTTTTTGAGACAGGGTCTCGCTAAGTTACGCAGACTGACTCTGGTCTCCAACTTGCGATCCTCCCGCCTCCGCCTCCCGAGCCGCTGGGATTACAGGTGTGTGTCACTGCACCTGGCTCTTTCTCAGTACATTTTACTTTGGGGTCCATGCTGGAGGCTGTTCACACCTATTGTGTGTCCTCTGTCTGTCTGCGTGTCTCCAGTCGGGGCCTCTGGTGGCTATTGGCCTCATTGGCCCCACATGGAGGCCGGAAGGGACCCAGACACAGTCTCCTCGGAAAGAGCAACAGCTCACCTGCCTGCTCCTCACAGAAGTAAGAGCCACTTATAGCAACGCTGGGGCGTCAGTGCAGGCCAGGCTGGAGGGCAGGGAGCCCCTGCCAGGCCCAGCTCGGTGAGGCTTGCGGCCTCCCGTGGGGTCCTTGCTCCAGCTTATTCTCGCCACTGGCTGACCAGCACAGACGGGGCTCCCACGCTCCCTGACCTCATACACAGAATTTACACTTTCACTTTAAGAAACTTGGTGGCTTCCTGGTTGAAAAGAGCACACGTTCATTCCAGAAAAGCTGGAAAGTGCAGAATTGTTCACAAAATAAACATTAATCAATAGTAATTAAGCAGGCCTTGTTAACATCTGGCGTATGTTCTCTGAGGCTTCTTGCTATAATGATATGTCATCCCTCCCCTAAAATTGGAATTCTCTTTTCTGTTGTTTATGACCAGGTTTTATTGAATTTCTCTGTTTACAAAGACACTGTATAGCTTGTAGAAAACACAAAAATGCTAAAGAAAAATGGTAAATGAACTAAAAGTGATTCTGATGCCTATTTGAGAGAATTTCTGTGGAAGGAAATTTGAGGGGCAGAGTAAGTAATGAAGAGAGGGTGAAGGATGGAGCCAGATCTTTGGTTAAGGTACTTACTTAGTTACCAGTGATCACAGAGTGTCCTGGAATACACCAGGAAGAGTGGCCTTTAGACTGTGTTTAGAATTCCTGAAATCAGCAACCCTCAACATAAAAAGCGACCAGAAAAATGCAGGGAAGTGTGAAAGTCCACTCATATGGACTGCCGCAGTGGGGTATTTGACCTGAAGAGGAGCGATTTATCGCCTTGTTCCCACATCAATGACTAGCGATTTGGATCACCAGCAACCCCTCACATCATTGCGGACTTCACGTGCACGCCACACATAAGTATGGAAAGGAAGCCAGGCGCGGTGGCGCACGCCTGTAATCCCAGCAGCTCAGGAGGCAGAGGCAGGAACATCACAAGTTCAAGACCAGAGGCAGTCTGCGTAACTTAGCGAGACCCTGTCTCAAATAAAGTAAAAAAAAAAAAAAGGGCTGGGGGCGCAGCTCAGTGGTCCAGCACTTGCAACGCATGCAAGTGCGTGGCCCTGGGATCCATCCCCCAGTACCAAATATATATATATATATGGAAAGGAAAACCCCAGAACTCCAAGTCCTTGTAGGTGAAAATTTCAATAATCTCGGGGGTGGTAGAGACCATTATAATAAGCAGAACAAACCAATGGGAAAACATTTAAAATATGCATGTAAAAATAGTCATATTTGGCCACAAAATGCTGCTTCAGCAGGCACCATGCTGGCCATCTGTTATTTACCACCTTATTAGTGTCCCAAGGAAGGTATTTTTAAACACCAAGACATTTTACTACAAGAGCAAGCGTCCTCGGGCAGAGTGGAGCATTCTTCATAAGGCTGAGTCATAATTGGCAGGGGAGAATTTTCTTACTATGCTGCAGAATTGCATTTTCTGTTATTTCATGTGTAATGTTGCCGTCCAAATTCCTAAGTGAGCGCACTCCGCGTCTTTCATGTTGTTTTATTGCCCTTGTCTGATTTTGGAGTCACGGCTGTGCAGGGTTCAGCGATGACAGCGCAGATTGTCTGGCCCAGTCTGCTTTTGCCCAAGCACAGGGATCATCCGTAGCTTGAAATTTTAAAAGTAAATTCTATAGGGTCATAGGGCTGGGATTTAGCTCAGTTGGTAGAGTGCTGCTCTGCAGTCTCTGAGGTCCCAAGTTCAAATTCCCAGCACCACAAAAATGGGAGGAGGACCTGGCAATCCACTCCCAAGGCAATCCCGAAACAGTCAGTCATTGAAAACCCTATGAGGGTCGCTATGGGTTGGATACCGACTTGATGGCACCTAACAACAACGTAGGGTCTTAACACTTTTGAGGGGGAAATGTCATAGTTGCATCCTCTGCTTCCTCCCCATTTGCCTGGTCAGAATCTCTGGGGTTATTTTGTAAGTGTGTGTGTGCACCTGAGCACTCAGGTGCAGGATAAGAGACAAACAGATAGAGACGAGAGAATCTAAGGAATGAGCCATCTAGTGCAGGGTCCTATTTTATCCTTGAAGCCTGAGGGTATCTCCTCACTGCTTTGAAAGTAGAAGAGGATGGCTGGGGGGTGGAATGGACTCCGGGGGGAGTCATAAGGAGGTGTAAGGAGGTACATGATACGCTCGTGTGAAAATGCTGTGATGAAAGCCATTGTGTTGTTGTTGTTGTTAGGTGCCGTGGAGTCGGTATCCGACTCATAGCGACCCTCTGTACAACAGGGGAAACACTATTGTCAGTGCTTCTCTGCTGTTCATAGGGTTTTCAATGGCAGATTGATTTTTGGGAGGGGGTTGCCAGGTCCTTCTCCCAAGCCTACAGCTTCTGGTGTTCCCAGGCGGTCTCCCATCCAGCTACTAACCAGGCCCAACCCTGCTTAGCTTCCGAGATCTGATGGGATCAGATGACACAGGGCTATGGCTGCAGGCAATTAGAAGAAAACAATAAATTAAATAAACTCTGTGCTCTTTTTCTCTTTCAAATCCCTAGATTTTGCCTTCAATAGATTGGAACTTGGAAGAAATCTGTTCATTTCTATTTTTCTCAGAAATTAATTTCTTTTAATCTCCTTAGAAATTATTCACTTTCCAATTCTGTATGTTCAACATTGAGTTCATTTCTTTTCCTCATTCCCCTTACATGAAAAATATAATTAACCTTTGGGTGTAGCCCAACCACATCTGCTACAACTGTGTATATACTGTTCATTTACATTTTGTCCACATCTGCTGCTGCTGGATGGATACTATTCCTTTTCCTTATTTACAAGTTATTATTATAATTTTGTCCTTATTTTTAATGCCTCTGGCTTATGATCTAAATGTTATTTTATCTTGGTAAGTGAATGTAGTTTTAAATTTCTAGTGTTTAAAGTTACTGAAGTTTATTTTTTTTCTAGCAGAATTGTGTTTTTTATTGGAAATTTTTAATGTACACCTTAATGTGATTCATTCTGACATGCTTTTCATTACGACATTTCCATATGTGCATTTTACTGAAGTTTCTTTGGTGATTTTTTAGACCTCTCAACAGTGAGCAAGAGAACACATGTATTCAGTCATTGAATAGAGGCTTCCCGAGCCTCTGGGGTGCTTGCCGGAACCCTGTCCTCGGAGTGACAAGCTTGCTGCTGCCGACCAGGAGTCTTGTCCCCAGGGTACACTTAGTAAACACTGGGCCGTTTTCCCCGTCCCAGCTGGGAGGGTCTCCTGTCCCAGAGGATCTGCTGTCTGGGTGGAGGCCAGAGCTGCTTCCAAACGCCCTCCACAGCGCTCCTCGTCAGGCCCAGTCTCTCCTGCTGGAGCTGAGAACTCCCGCTTTCTGCTAACAACCCACTTGTTTGGTCTGCAAGATCTTACATCCACTTTTAGTTATGATAGTGTGTTAGCGCTTATGCGACCACTTCTACAAACGTTAAATCCTTACCTGTGACCCGCCCTAGCCAGCGACTAAGATCTACATCCTTTTTAAGGACGTACAAGTGTTTCTTTTTGTTGGGAGTGACTTTGTTTCAGCATAAACATTTCTTTAAACATCTTGTCTGTTTTGATATCAAAATACATATTTATTAACATGTTATAAACAGAATGAGTCTGTACGAGGCAAATGCAAATGCATCCCTTGGGTCTGTTAGGCCCCTGCCTCACCAGGCAATGGAAGCAGAGGCTTTGGGGTGGTTGGTGGGCAGGTGCGGCCTCGGAAACCATCACCTGTTCTCCTCAACCGGGTGAACCTCTCTTTACACTGTTCAGGGCAAAGGAACACTGATTTTCCCACTTCTCTCATGAATGTGCGAGCTATAAGTGCCCATCCTTTCATTTGAACACTGCCGTTTTGATTAACTTGACTTTTTCTACACCGTACAACAGCAACCTTCCGCGTTGACCTGCGGGCATCTGTGTTTCTTGGTAGGTAGGGGGCTATGTTTCCTATTGCCACTGATGCCCACCCTTAGGGATTTGGGTTCTTATTTTATTTATTTTATACATAAAAGATGGTTTGATCTTCTGCAATGGCTGTTATTATTTACACTCCATTTACTTTTTTCTATTTGAGACTATATTTAAAGTTCTGTAATCCATACCTAGACCAAGCCTCCATTCCCAAACTCACAAAGAAAATGGTGTTTCTTATCATTTGCATATGTAAGTTAAGGAGTTTTGAGATTTTATGACTTTTACCTCCTTCCCCTTTATTATTAAGGATAACTGGTATTGATTGTTAATATCTAGCTTCTCTCTCCCTCTCTCTCTCTCTCTCTCACTCTCTCTCTTTTGGTTTATTTGTGTTGCATTTTAGGAGTTCATTTAGTGTCGCTCTTTAATCTTGTATCTAACACATGCCCATTCCAATGCAACTGGCTTTGGCTTCCCAGGTCATTCATCTGGGGCAGAAGACAAACCCTGGGCTGGAAACCAGCAGCTGCCCGTGCAGCCAGGGACTGCGGGCTCCTCCTGGGACCACTACAGGACATAAGAAGCTGGTCAGGGGAGGTTGTGCATGTTCTCAGTGATCCGCAGTGGCTCTCTCTAGAACTTTCCCTCTGCCTTCCTGACTTTGCGTCTCCCCCTGGTTAACTTCCCAGCTAACTGAGCCGGGGCTTCAGCACCTCTCTCCAGGGGCTCTGTGCACCTGAGAACAGCCTCCTGTGCTCCTTGGCAGGAAGAATCTCCTGGCCCAGCCATGTTCTATGAAGCCCTGGCATTGCTCCCTGGCCAGCTGGGCTGGGAAATGTTCGATCTGGCTTGGTTTCGCCCTTTCTCATGGTGTTATTACTGGAGATAACAGATATAACAGGGAGGAAACCACTGGCCTTCTACTGACCAGGCCACTCTCGCACCTGTGTAGGGAGGGAGCGGAGAGAAAGCACACTGATGGCGATGCAAAGGTTTTTTGTCCAAGAAATGAAAAATAATTTTTCAAACCATGTTTATTAGTAATTTTTAGTGTACAACTTAATGTGTTTCCTTATGGCATTTCCGTACATGAATAGCACTGTGTATTGCTCACGATCACCTCCCCACTGCCCTCTATGACCCCTCCCCTCCTCTGATCCCCTTCCTCCCCGCCAATAGTCCCCTTCTGCTTGCGTGTCTTGTTTGTGTACGTATATATATGTTGTTGTTAGGTGCTGTCGAGTCATGTCCGACTCATAGCAACCCTCAGAGGGTTTTCAATGGCTGACTGTTTCGGGATTTCCTCGGGAGTGGGTTGCCACGTCCTTCTCCCATTTGTGTGGTGCTGGGAATCGAACTCTCATCAGAGACTGCAGAGCAGTGCTCTACTAACTGAGCTAAATCCCAGCCCATGTTCATATATATATATATATATATATATATATATATATATATATATGTATATATAGTTGTTGTTGTTGTTGTTGTTAGGTGCCGCCGAGTCAGTATCCGACTCATAGTGACCCTAGGTACAACAGGGGAGACACTATTGTCAGTGCTTCTCTGCTGTTCATAGGGTTTTCAATGGCAGATTGATTTTTGGGAGCGGGTTGCCAGGTCCTTCTCCCAAGCCTACAGCTTCCGGTGTTCCCAGGCGGTCTCCCATCCAGGTACTAACCAGGCCCGACCCTGCTTAGCTTTCAAGATCTGACAGGATCAGATGCCACAGGGCTACCGCTGCAGACATATATATATATAGGTATATATATGTGTGTGTGTGTGTGCGTGTGTGTGTTGAGATACATTATATGATATGAAATACATTGTCGTATATATTATATATATAAATCCAGATTTTTCTTCTTAGAGTAAAACCTATGCTATTTCTCTTCCTCTGCCCCATTACCATTTCTTATTGAACACTCCTCCACCTCTTTAGTCCCTCTTCTCCTCCTAAATAGTCCCTCTTCTACTTTCATAACCTGCACAATGAGATATTGAATAAATATTGAAATCTAGCTTCCACATATGACAGAGAATGTGATGCTTCTCTTTTTGGGTCTGGCTAACTTCACTTAAAATGATGGTCTCGGCTTCCATCCATTTTCTAGTAGATGCCATAATTTCCCTCCTTTGTGGCTAATAAAATTCCACGGTGCATATACAGCATATGTTCCTTATTCACTGCTCGGTTGCTGGACCCCTAGGTTGATTCCCTGTCTTGGCTATTGCGGACAGTGCCGCGGTAAACGTGGACGAGTGGGTATCTCTACGGTGTGTTGACTTACATTCCTTCAGATACTCGTCCAGGAGTGGGAGAGCCAGGTCATATGGCAGTTCTGTTGTTAGTTTTTGAGGAACCTCCATACCAATGTCCACAGTGGCTGCACCGAGCTGCAGTCTGACAGCACTGTGGAAGGGGCCCTTGCTCCCCGCATCCTCGCCAGCATGGTTGTGGTTTGTCTGCTGAGGCAGGCCATTTTGACTGGGGTGAGATGGGATCTCAAAGTAGATTTGATTTGCTTCTCCCTGATGGTTAAAATGTTGAACGTTTTTTCCTATACGTATGAGCCATTTGGGGCTAGGATTTAGCTCAGTTAGTAGAGCACTGCTCTGCAT
>VMDO01009088.1:21345-28845 GCA_007922755.1 Pedetes capensis
TGGGAATACCAGAACACCTAATTGTGCTCATGAGAAATCTGTACATGAACCAGGAGGCAGTTGTTCGAATAGAACAAGGAAACACTGAGTGGTTTAAAGTTGAGAAAGGTGTGCGTCAGGGCTGTATACTTTCACCCTATCTCTTCAATTTATACACTGAGCAAATAATCCAAGAAGCTGGACTTTATGAGGAAGAACATGGCATCAAGATTGGAGGAAGACTCATTAACAACCTGCGTTATGCTGATGACACCACTTTGCTTGCTGAAAATGAAGAGGATTTAAAACATTTACTGATGAAGATCAAAGATCATAGCCTTGAATATGGGTTACGACTAAACATCAACAAAACAAAAATCCTTACGACTGGGTCAGCACGCAACTTCACAATAAATGGAGAAAAGATTGAGGTTGTCCAAGATTTTACTTTGCTTGGCTCTATAATCAACACCCGTGGAAGCAGCAGTCAAGAAATCAAAAGACGCGTTGCTCTAAGAAAAGCTGTGGCAAAAGATCTCTTTAGAGTATTGAAAAGCAAAGATGTCACATTGAAGACGAAGGTGCGTCTGACTCATGCCATGGTATTTTCAGTGGCATCATATGGTTGTGAAAGCTGGACATTGAACGAGAGAGACAAAAAAAGAATTGATGCTTTTGAATTGTGGTGCTGGAGATGTCTATTGAATATACCATGGACTGCCAAAAGAACCAACAAATCTGCCCTAGAAGAAGTACAACCAGAGTGCTCCTTGGAAGCAAAAATGGCCAAACTGCATCTTACATATTTCGGACATGTAGTCAGGAGAGAACAATCCCTGGAGAAGGACATCATGTTTGGAAGAGTGGCAGGTCAACGGAAAAGAGGAAAACCCTCCACCAGATGGATTGACACAGTGTCTGCAACAATGGGCTTAAACACAAATAAGATTGTTTGCCTGGCACAGAATCGGCAAGTGTTTCAATCTGCTGTACAGAGGGTCGCTATGAGTTGGAGTCAACTCTACGGCACCTAACAACAACAACAACTGCATTCTCTGAGGTCCCAAGTTCGATACCCAGCACTACAAAAATGGGAGAAGGACATGGGAATCCACTCCCAATGCAATTTTGAAACAATTAGCCATTGAAAACCCTATAAGGATCGCTGTGAGTCAGATATGATTTGACAGCACCTAACAACAACATTATACATTTGTATTTCTTCTTTTGAAAACTGTCTATTCAATTCATTTGCCCATTTTTGATTGGATGAGTTGCATTTTTGGTGTATAAAATTTTAGGCTCTATATATTCTAGCTATTGATCCCTTCTCTTATGTATAGCTGGCAAAGGTTTTCTTCCATTCTTTAGGCTGTCTCTTCACTGTGTTAATTATTTCCTCTGCTGTGCGAAAGCTTTTTAATTTCATACAATCTCATTTGTCAATTCTTGCTGTTGTTTCCTGAACTATTAGTATCCTTTTCAGAAAGTCTGTGCCTATACTTGTTGGGGTTCGGCTCAGGCCTGGCAGAGGTCAGAGCCTTGCCCTAACACCAAGTGGGTATCAGGGACCCACTGGACCGGGTTGGTGTAGTGGCTGGAGGCACCAAAGAAGGACCTTAGGAGACCTTCTGTGGGAAACAGGAGAGGGAAATTTATTGAGTTTCTTCCCAAGTGAGGGGCAACCAGCAAGCAGCCCCTGTCAAGTGCTCAAGTGCTAGCTTTAAGCCTGCAGCATTCTATGCTGGTGGAACAGCTCAGCCTTAAAGGCACGGCTACAAGGAGTTGGTGTTCTGCTGGGCTGGAGGTCCGGTGGTCTTGACTCTCACAGCTCGCCTTCTCTGCCTCCCTCCTTCCCAAGGATGGGAGGAATTGGGGGGCTCTTCATGGCTTGCTTGTAGACTTTGGTGCTTCCGGGACCCAGGTCTTGATTCATCGGCTTGCTAGGTGGTCTTCCACAGGATTGGGGAATGCTGGGTCAAGGTGATGGGGTCCGGTAGCAGGTGAAAACAAGAGGGTGAAGTTGGGGTCCAGGAGCTTGCTTTTATAGGCTCCTGGGAGAGGGTGTGTACCGGGGTTAGTCAATCAGGGCACATTCCTGACAGGTACAGCAGGTAAACTGTCATACCTATCAGGTAGGGGCAGTTGTTTAACTGGGGTGCTAGGGGTAGACAATCAAAATTGAGGTGGTTGAGGCTGGTCAGGCTGGTCAGGGGCCATCTTTGCTCACTTGGTGGGAGGGGAATAAAGGAGTGAGTAGAATGTAGCCTGAGTGTTAGCCCCTCATGCTGGTTAGAGGGACCCTATTTATGGGGTGCTTTAAAAATCCCCAACATATACCTATGTTTCTAAGTGTTTTCCCTATATTTTTCTCTAGTAATTTCAAAGTGTCAGGTCTTACATTAAGGTTTGTTGTCTTTTTGAACTGATTTTTATACAGGGTGGGAGAGAAGGATCTGGCTTCAGTCTTCTACATGAGAATGCCCAGTTCTCCCAACACCATTTGTTGAAGAGGCTGTCTTTTCTCCAACTTATACTTTTGGTTCCTGTATCTAACATCAAGTTGCTATAGCTGCATGGGTTTATTTCTGGATCTTGTATTCTATTTCATTGGTCTACATGTCTGTTTTGTGCCAGTACTATGCTTTTTCTGTTACTATGGCTCTGTAGTATAATTTGAAATCAGGTATTGTTATTCCCTCTGCATTATTGTTTCTGCTCAGGATTACTTTAGCACTTCATGGTCTTTTATGCTTCCATGAGAATTTCAGGACTGCTGCTTCTATTTCTGTGAAGGATGTCATTGGGATTTTGATAGAGTCTGCATTGAATCTGTAGATTGTCTTCAGCAATATAGCCATTTTCATAATATTAATTCTTCTTATCAAGGAGCATAAAGATGGAAGTCTTTCCATCTTCTAGTGTCTTCTTCAATTTCTTTCTTCAGTGCTTTAAAGTGTTCATTGTAGAGGTCTCTGACCTCCTTGGTTGGGTTTATTCATAGGTATTTTATTCTTTTTGGAGTCATTGTGAATGTTTTTTTTTCCCCAATTTATTTCTCAATTTGGTAATTATTGGTCATCATTGTAGCAGTACATCGACAGGGAACTGCTAGAAAATCAAGCCAGATTCAGAAGAAGGCATGGAAACAGGGACATCATTGTTGATGTCAGATGGATATTACCAAAAGCAGAGAATACCAGAAAGGTGTCTATGTTTTATCAACTATGCAAAGACATCGGACTTTATGGATCATAACAAATTATGGGTAACACTGCAAAGAATGGGAATACCAGAGAACCTAATTGTACTCATGAGGAATCTGTACATGGGCCAGGAGGCAGTTATTCAAACAGAACAAGGAAACACTACTTAGTTTAAAGTCAAGAAAGGTGTGCATCAGAGGTGTAGACTTTCACCATATGACTACAATTTCTATGCTGAACAAATAATCTGAGAAGCTGGACTTTGTGAAGAAAAATGCAGTCTCAGGATTGGAGGAAGATTCACTAACAACCTGTGTTATGCAGATGAAACAATTCTGCTTACTAAATATGAAGATGACTTGAAACATGTACTGATGAAGACCAAAGAACACAGCCTTCAGTATTGATGGCAACTCAACAAAACAAAAATCCTTACAACTGGGTCAGTATGCAACTTCACAATAAATGGTAAAAAGGTTGAGGTTGTCCAAAGATTTTGCTTCACTTGGTTCTACAATAAACAACAGCAGAAGCAGCAGTGAAGAAATCAAAAGACGCATTGCTTTGGGAGAAGCTGTGACAAAAGATCTCTTTAAAGTATTGAAAAGTAAACATGTCATATTGAAGACGAAGGTGTGCCTGATTCATGCCCTGGTATGTTCAGTCGCATCATATGGTTGTGAAAGCTGTACATTGAACAAGGGAGACAGGAGAAGAATTGATGCTTTTGAATCATGGTGCTGGAGACATCTATTTAATATACTATGGACTTCCAAAAGAACCATCAGATCTGTCCTAGAAGTGCAACCAGAGTGCTCCTTGGAAGCAAGGAGGTCTAGACTGTGTCTTACATATTTTGGACATATAGTCAGGAGGGACCAATCCCTGGAGAAGGACATCATGTTTGGGAGAGTGGCAAATCAACCCAAAAAAAGGAAAACCTTCAACTAGATGGATTGACACAGTGTCTGCAACAATGGGATTTAACATAAATAAGATTGTGTGCCTGGCACAGAATCAGAGAGTGTTTTGTTCTGTTGCACATTAGGTGACTATGAGTTGGACCTGACTTGACAGCATGTAACAACAACATTGGTCTAAAGCTAATAATTTTTGCATGTTGATTTTGTAGCCCAGTGCTTAGCAGAAAATGCTTATGAGGTCTAGGTGTTTTCTGGTGGAGTCTTTAGGATCGTTTAAGTAAAGAAGCATATTATTTGCAAATGGGTATAATTTGACTTTTTCCTTTTCTATTTGACTCTTTTATTTCTTTCTCTTGCCTTATTGCTATGGCTAAGAGTTCAATTTCTATATTGGCTAGCAGTGGAGAGAGTTGTTGTTGTTGTTAGGTGCCGTCGAGTCTTGGAGAGAGTAGACACCCTTATCTCATTCCTGATTTTAGAGGAAATGCTTTCCATTTTTCCCCATTAATATGATGTCGGCTGTAGGTTTTTCATATATTTCCTTTATTATGTTGAGGTATGTTTCTTCTATTCGTAGTTCCTTCAGCACTTTTATCTTGAAGGGATGTTGAACTTTGCCAAAGGACTTTTCTTTATATATTGAGATGATTATGTGATTTCTGTCTCTGACACTATTTATGTAATGTATTACAATTATTGACTTGTGTATGTTGAACCACCGTGGTATTTCTGGAGTGAAACCAACTTGATCATGGCATATGATCTTGCTAATGTGTTGCTGAAGTCAATTTGTAAGTAATTTATTAATGATTTTTGCATCTATTTTCATCAGGGAAATTGGTCTGCAGTTTTCTTTTTTGTTGTGTCCTTATCTAGTTTTGATATGAGGGTGATACTGGCTTTATAGAAAAAATTTAGTAGTGTTCTTTCCATTTCTATTTTATGGAACAGTTTAAGGAGTGTTGGTATTAATTCTTCTTTAAAGGTCTTGCAGAATTCAATGGTGAACACATCCGGTCCTGGGCTTTTCTTTGTTGGAAGACTTATTACTGCTTCAATTTCGCTGCAAATTATAGAGCTGTTTAAGTTGTTTATATACTCTTGATTTAGTTTTTGTAGGTTGTGTGTGTCTAGAAATTTATCCATTTCATCTATGTTTTCTAGTGTTTCTGGAATATAAGTTTACAAAATATTCTCTAATAAATCTCTGGATATTATTATCATCTGTTGTAATGTTCCCTTTTCATCTCATCATCATCATCATTCATCAAAGTAATTTTATTACTTTGAGTTTTCTTTCTCTTCCTTTTGGTATCTTGTTTGTTGTTGTTGTTGTTAGGTGCTGTCTAGTTGAGTCCGACTCATAGCGACCCTATGTACAGCAGATCGAAACACTTGCTGATTCTGTGCCAGGCAAATGATCTTATTTATGTTTAAGCCCAGCTATTTGTTTCATCAACTCTTTGTATTGTTCTTTTACTCTCCATTTCATTAATTTCTGCCATGATCTTTATTATTTCTTTCCATCTACTGATTATTTGGTTTTTGTTGTTCTTGTTTTTCTAAGACCTTGAGATGCACCCAGTTACTACAGTCCTTTCTCGTTTTTTAATGTAGACACTCACAGCTGTAACCTTCTCTTCTAAAACCATCTTTACTGTATCCCAAAAGTCCTTATAGATTGTGTTTTCATTTCATTCATGGTCCTAGGAATTTTTTTATTTCCTCTCTGATTTCTTCAATGATCCACTAATCATTTAAGAGTATATTGTTCAATCCCCATGCATTCATATAGTTTCTGTAGTTTCTCTTGCTGTTGATTTCTTGTTTTACCCAGTTATGGTCTGATAAGATACAGGAAAGTATTTTGATTTTTCTGTATTTGTTAAGACTTGATTTATGGCCTACAAGTGATCTATTTCAGAGAAAGTTACATGGGCTGTTGAGAAGAATGTATATCCTGTAGCTTTTGGATGGGATATTCTGTAGATGTCTATCAAGTCCATTTGATCTATTGTGGTGTTTGAAGTTTTTTTGTTTTTTTTTTTTTTTGGCCTAGGGGTTCTATCTATTGATGAGAGTGCAGTACTGTAGTCACTTAATATTATTGTATCTGAAAAAAACTGTCCCTTTACGTCCAGTAATATTTCCTTTATGAAACTAGGTGCACCAATAACCAGTGTATATATACTTACAATTGTTATTTTTTATTTCTGGATTGTTTTCTGTATTAATATGTAGTGATATTCTTTATCTCTTCTGACTAATTTTAGCTTGAATTCTACTTTACCTGGCATAAAAATGGCTACCCCTTTTTGTTTGCTTGTTTTTATTTTTGGTTTTTGGCTTCTGCTTGCTTGGTATATTAATTTCCACCCTTTTGTTTTTAGTCTGTGAGTGTCCTTGACAGTGAGATATGTTACTTGCAGACAATAAATTGTTCCATCTTGTTTTTAATCCAATCAGCTACTCCATGTGTTTTAATTGAAAAGTTAAGACCAATTTATATTAAGGATTACTACTGACAGGTATTTGCTGATTCTTGTAATTGTGTTGGGTGTTTTCCTGGTTTGTCTGCATATTATTTGTTCTTTTCTCTCTCCCTTATTCATACTCAGGGTTTGCTGGGTATTTTTACTTAGACATGCTTGATTCTTTCCTAGATTTTTCTGTTCCTCTCATGGAATTTATTCCTCCCTGGATTCTTGTGGTTGAGACTGTCTTTCTTCCTCTTGTGTGCAAAGGATTCCTTAAAGTATCTTCCCCAAGGCAGGCTTGGTGAGCATGAATTGCTTTAGTGTGTGCTTTTCTTTATTTCACCATAAATTTTAAATGGTAACTTTGCAGGCTATAATAGTCTTGGTTAGAAGTTATTTACCTTCAGGACTTGAAATATATCATCCTATGCTTTCCTTGAGTTTAGGGTTTGTGCTGAGAGGTCTGATGTTGTTCTGAAGGGTTTGCCTAGGTAAATGAGCTGGTGTTTTTTTTTTTTTTTTTTTTCTTGTAACTGTTAATGTTGTTTCTTTGTTCTTTAGTCTTAGCATTTTACTTATAATGTATCACAGAGAGGTTCTGTGTTCTGTTCTTATCATGTCTACTTGGGGTTCTAAATGACTCTTGGGGTTGGATGTCCATTTCTTTCCCCACATTTGGGAAATTTTCTTCTATAATTTAACTTAATAGGCTTTTTATGTCTTTAGTTTTTATCTCATCTCCTTCTTCAACCTCCTGAATTCTTAGATTTCATCATTTGATCATGTCCCAGAGTACTTAGAAGTTGTGGTCATATTCTTTTACTTTTTCTTTCTATATTGATATCTGAATGTAATATTTCCTCAACCTTGTCTTCTATTCCTCATTTTCTTTCTTCTTCTTGATCTAGTCTATTG